>CAUYLG010015058.1:0-169917 GCA_963573385.1 Cacajao melanocephalus | reverse complement strand
AAGAATAGGCCAAGTAGGCAGCTGTTACCCACCTGCCAGTAATTACAAACGAAAAGGTATCCTCCACAAAGGAGCCTTGGGGGCAGGGTAATGTTTCTCAACAGTTACTCACACAAGGGTTTTTTTTTTTAATGGTGTAGCTCCATTTAAAAAAAAAAAATTCCACATCACTGAGGACTTCTACTCATCTTCCCCAGTCTCTTTCACTCTCTAATCATCCCTTTCTTTAAAGAGCCACAGATCCACTCCTGCCCTCCACATCCCCCATTCTTACTCAGAGCTGCTTTGCCTGTTTTCTCTGAAGCACTGGAATTCTCCAACCTCTAGGTTATTGGGATCTCAATTTGTATCATAGCCATGTGTCAAGAAAAATTTTTCCAATAAGAGGTAACTTACTCCCAAAGAGGAATCTGGTGCTGGTTGGTAAAGAAATAATATAGTGTGAAATTTACATTTTCACATACTACATCTAAAATCTGGGAATGTTTTACGTATGTGCAGTTCAGCTTGGCTTCTATAAACAAGTGAGCACTACAGTAATTATTGCACTTTCCTTCCATAAATTGCTGGGCATGTCTATGTTATCACTCAGAGAAAGCAGAGCTGGCTTCTCTTGACCCATTCAGAACGTGGATTATGAATCAGGCCCAGAAAAACATGCCTTTAACCCCATAGAAATTTATGAGGAGAGTGGATTCAAAATTTCGCTGAGAATTGCAAAAAACGAAAAAAAGAAAAGAAAAAAAGCAGATTAGGAGAATGCAAGTGCAATAGTCATTACTTTTCAAACCAGTAAGGATGAGTTTTGAATTAAAAAAAGAGAAGATATGAGTTATATCACATCAAATTTAGGTATTCTTTCAGAGCTTACCAGAACAACATAAAGATCTTTACTAAACAATTAATTTAGTAAGGAGGAGGTTTGTCTAAGAATCTTTTCAGCATCCCAATAAAATAGACCTATAGAAAATGGCACAAATCACAAGCACATGGCTAAAAACTTTCACAATTATATTATTATTATTTTGAGACAGAGTCTCGCTCTGTCACCCATGCTGGAGTGCAGTGGTGCTATCTCAGTTCACTGCAACCTCCACTTTCCAGGCTCAAGTGTTCCTCCCATCTCAGCCTCCTGAGTAGCTGGGATTACAGGCATGTGCCACTGCACTCAGCTAATTTTTGTATTTTCAGTAGAGACAGTGTTTTGTCACGTTGGCCAGGCTGGTCTCAAACTCCTGGCCTCAAGCAAGTTCTGGGATTACAGGTGTGAGCCACTGTGACTAGCCAAAATTTTCACAATTTTAGGACACTCCCAGAACCAGCAGACAGATGAGAAACTGAATCTGGTCAACTCCCCGGAAACCCTCCTCTTACCCGCTCCACTATCTTCCACTAAGGTAACTCCTCTTCTGCTGATACCACAGTCTCTAAGAGATTACATTTGCCTATTGTTGAACCTTATATTGTTGGAATTACAGAGCATGTACTCTATGTACTTTTTGGAATCTGGCTGTTTAAATTCGACATTGTATTTTTGAGATTCCTCCCCACTATTTTATGATGGTTATCATTATTATTTAATACTATTGATTTTCTACTATAAATTCATTGAATTAAAATACTGAATTCCTTTTGTTGGAATAGGTTTACGATCTCTTATTGTTTGTATTTTTCTCTTTTTATTAAAAAAATTAAAACTACAGAAGGTATAAATCATCTATAATACACATACACACACACACACACACACACACACACACACACACACACACAACTTATGCGTTCCAGAGAGTAGAAACTGAGTTTACTTATGTCAGAATCTTATTTTAGGTTCTAAGTTTCAAAGGATTTCCTTCTTCTCCTCCTTTCCCTTCTCTTCCTCTCCTTCTCCTCTTCCTCCTCCTTCTTCTTCCTTTCTCTCTCTCTCTCACACACATACTTTTCAAGTCACTCTTTCTGTTCAGTGAAACCCAGTATTATGAATGAACCAAACTAAATCTTCCTTGGTTGTGTAATTGGCAGCTACAAAAATAGTGAGCCTTCTTCTTTTACCAGGACCATATAAATTGAGGGAAGATTTTACCATAGGATAGGGGATGCTATAAAGAGACAAAGGGGGTTGCATCATGAGACTAGGTAGGAGAAATATGGACACCACAGTGCACCCTGCTTAGGACCATTATAGCTAGTCTATAGACGAGGTCTAAATTTGTGTCGTACAGTAATAACCCAATTAGCTAGGAACAGACATTTAGTCATTTCCACACCTGAAGTCTAGATCTGAAGGATGTATTTGTTTGACATAAGTACATTTTTAGCAGAATTTATGGAAAGCTTGGCATGGCTCCTACTTTGGTTGGCTAAGAAATCAAGCATGGCCCCATTATATCTACAGAGAGGAGTGATGAGCCGTGTGCTGCTAGACTGAAGCCCAAGTAGGTTAGCCAAGTCAGAGCAGTGCCCACCGCACTGGCCCTGTTGCAGGACCAATGCATGAATAGCCTCCCTAGTGGACCTCTGGGTGCTAATGTTTCCAATGAGAGTGGAAGGCCTGGGCCTGTCTACCAGAGACATGGATCTCAGGCTTTCAAACTGACAGCAGGGCTAAATTTACATGTATCTGATTTCCCTGACTTATTAGAGCCTGCTGACTGTGGAAGATGACAGCTTTGTTTGGATGGATGAAGATGGGGTAAGAATGATTAATAATCAGAGATTTTCTGGAATCAACATTTATGGCAGAAGATAAGCATTAATTGATATAGTTGTTGCACGGGCTCCTACTTGTGTACATTTTCAGATAATGGGGTTAGGATATTCTCTTACAGGATATTATTGCCATCTTATGGATATATAGAACTGCTAATATGTAGACCCTCTTATACTGTGGATTCTTGGTACTGGCTTACAGAATTTAGCTGCTATTGATTGGAAATGCATGGTGAAAGATTAAAACGGAATAAATTTATCTGATACTGTGTTCATTTTGAGATTTGTTAAGATTGTATTGTATGTAAAGGATGGGAAATTTCCTATTCAAACATTTAATTAGATAGTTGAGGATACATAGATAAACAAAGCCTTCAAAGTACTAACAATTCATTTAAGCAGTGCATGAGATGCTCTTCATTTAATCCTTAGAACAGGTCTAAGAGTTAGGTCTGATGTTACTCTGAAGAACCTGGATTTAGAAAAGATAAGTTCCTTGCCCAAAGTCATACAGATAGTGAAAGACTTGCACTCTAAATACAGGATGTGTGCTTCCAAATTTTAAGCTCACTTTCTACAGTGTCCCACTGCTTTTGAGGGACTCAACACATAATTGACTCTCATTCACTTTCCTTTACACCTGAACACCACATCTGCTCACAGCAAGAGCAAATGCCACCTGCTTACTCCACATGCATTCAGAACAGCTCTGTTCACACCAGGGGCATTCTTCCTAGCTGAAACTCTGGCCCGGAGTCTGTTCACACAGCCTGAGCTAATAAAGATCCCAGAAGCTCCTGGCTTCACTGAAAACACCAGAAGTAAAAGAATGCAGAATAGGAGCAGTGGACACTGTCCAGAGGAAAATGAGCTCCTGCTTGAGCAGACCTTGTTTCACCTCTCAAGCAAGGGCAGAATGTGGGAATATGAAGAGAGTCCCAAGCTGCCATGGAAACAAATGACCACAGGTTGCACCACAGCGTTGTTTCATTTTTCCTCACCGCTCTCTTTAAATTCTCACATGATCTGGACTGGTTGGTTTAGTCATTTATTTTTTTAACCCAATCATTTTTTGAGCATGCATCATTTGTCAAATGCTATGTTTGGTGCTGGAGAGATGATAAAGGATAAGGCAACCCTGCTTACTATCTGCTAGAGTCTATTTCTCTGGTGGGAAAGTCAGGTAAAGGGCTAGGCATTTTCAATATACTGGGTTAGGTGCTGTGTAGGAAGGTAGTGTGCTATGAATGTGGAGAGAAGACACAGAAACAAAAGCCATTTGATGTAGTCAGGGTATGCTTTCTGGAGGAGGTGATGTATAAGCCTAGACCTGAAGGAAGAGTATGAATTCTTCAGTAATGGGGATGAGGATGGAAAAAACTGTTTTCTGTATGAATAGGAAATGTGCTGAGGTTGGAGAGTTGGACTTGAGAGTGAATAGGAAGATTTCACAGAATTCAGTCATTCAGTGAAACTTGGATGAGATATCATGGGTGAAGAGGCATAGGCTGAGTATCAGGAGATGAAGCTGGAAGGAGGTGCAGGGCCAAATTGTGAATGGCAGTCTAAGCCTCTCAAGGAGTTTGGGTTTTATGCTTCTCAACACACTTAGGAAAGACAGAGTTTATAATGTCTATCACATACAGTTGTTAAAATTGAAGGTCAGACCATAAATATGAAGCACTTGAAGCCAGATTCTGTAGCCAAATTTGGCTAAAGAAGCAACAGGGAGGAAGAAAGGGAAATGACAGAAAGCATTTAGGAGTGCAATGTGCTTTTCTCACCTGAAGGCGCTCGTGCAAGATAGGTATCTGACCCTCTCCAGTAGCATCTTGTATTCTTATCCTCGCCACTCATCAGTCAAAGAACAGCCCTGCCTATCCCACTTCATAGTTATGAAGACTGGTACAGTTTGGCTATGCCCCACCCCAGTCTCATCTTGAACTGTAGTTACCATTAATACCCACATGTCATGGTAGGGGGAACTTGTGGGAGGTGATTAGATTATGGGATGGTTCCCCCATGCTGTTCTCATGACAGTGAATTAATTCTCATGAAATCTGATGGTTGTATAAGGGGCTCTCCCCTACTTCACTCTGCACTTCTCCTTCCTGCTGCCATGTGAAGACATGTTTGCTTCCCCTTCCACCATGAGTGTAAGTCTCCTGAGGCCTCTCCAGCCACGCAGAACTGTGATTCAATTAAAGCTCTTCCTTTATAAATTACCCAGTCTCGGGTATTTCTTTATAGCAGCATGAAAATGAACTAATACAAAGACTAAATGAACAGTGACCAGGAAAGGAGTATGTCCTTCTTCATCCCCTCTGTCCTTGTAGGTCTCCAGCTTGAGATAGAGATATCACTCTGGCCCACGTACTCGGAGGTTTTATTCTTCAGAAGCCAAGAGATTCTTTTTCTGATGGAATTTCCCATGGCCTGGAAGATAACCTCTGACTCTCTAAGCCAGTAAGCAAGACTGCTGGTCTCTTCTCTGTTCATTCTACTCATAAACCCAATGCTCTGGTCATGTGGAATTCCAAACGTGATATAAAAACAAAGAAACAAAATGAAATGATTCCTTGTATGTTCTGTAAGTTGATTCCCCACTCCCACACACAGATACAAGGCAAATGAAAAAGCCTCAGCTAAGAATTCAGCCATCTCCGCCTTGCACATGTTTCCATTGCCCAGTTTTCCCCTTTTGATATTTGTCCTGAGTTCACCCGTTCTCAGGCCTCTCTCCTCTGGGAAGTCTTTTCTGATTTTGGTGCAGCCACCAGTGAGATCCCTTCCCTTTGTACCCACAGCAAACGACATTTGCAATGTCTCTTTAACCTCTACAAACCACCTCTTGAACTTAGAGTAAAAATAGAGTCACATTTGTTGGATGTTTCCAGTTGAGCTCTCAGGTCCCCAGATGTTTCATGACTGCATACATCACTCCATCTTATGACTTCATTATGGTACAGTGTTATATTTTTGGAGTACTCTCTCAGCGACAACAAAAAAAATGTTAAAAATGAACAAGCAGAACCACCACCGCAACAACAATAAACAAAACGTAAGCTTATGAAATCCCCGAAGTGATGTCAGCCCAACCTCTAAGATGAAGCAAGAGGAGTGGTATCAGATAAAAGCATTTCTCCCATTGCTTTCAGCTGCCAAATCTGTCCCTTCAGAAACTGCTAATCTGTGCTCTGACAGGCCATACGGCTTATCTTGCCACAAGGCCTCACTTGTCCAATTGTCACGCCACTTGCAATGGTTCTTCAAGGGAGAACATGCTCAATATTCTTAGCCAAGCCAGGCCAAGAAGTCCCTGCTGTGGAGCTCTCTATTTGAAAGTCCTCATGCTCATCTCTCTCAGTTACATAGCCAAGTTATCAGCTAGACCCAAGAATTCTGGTTAAGGTAATGACAGCATCTGATAGATCACCAACCTAGAATCCCTGTGCCCTTTCCTTCCTGGGAATTGACTTAAGGGGACAGGCAGATTTTTCATGCACAAAGGATCAGACTGCTTTTCTCTTATACAATAGGGTAACAGTCTGATCCTTTCAAGAGATGTCGCCTTAGTTCCTCAGCTTCCTTTTAAGGAACCCTAACCTCAGTGAGAAAAGAGTGACTTATCTTTCCAGTAGAGGCTCATCATGGGATTCCAAAAATATCTGCATGTATATTCAGATTTGAAAAGTACCCTATTCTGTTTTTCCCCACTTCTAGGAGATACTGCTCTTGATGAATCAAAAGTGGTTTCCTGGCATGTGTCTTGCTGAGAACAGAAGGAAAAACAACACTTAATCACTGGCATATATCCCACCACAATAAGTTTCACGATTCTACAATGCAATTGCACCTTTTCTTGCTAATATGTGTTATTAGGCAGTAGATTTGTTGAGAATGGG
The DNA here is from genome assembly GCA_963573385.1 of Cacajao melanocephalus. Taxonomy (NCBI): domain Eukaryota; kingdom Metazoa; phylum Chordata; class Mammalia; order Primates; family Pitheciidae; genus Cacajao; species Cacajao melanocephalus. The sequence continues at coordinate 163,303 of CAUYLG010015058.1, read as the reverse complement.
AATTACATCTTACGTATATCCATAAAACATTACACCTTAATTCTACCCATGCACAGTTTCTAAGATAGAACCTGATGCAGGGTTGCACTCTAGTGATTTACTTATTATTTCACTAAAGAAAAAAGATTGAATGAGTGCACTGATCTCCTGCTAGAGTCATTTCTGGGTACCATGTTCAAAATGAAAAAGGGCTTCTATCTATGGTCACCAAAATTATATTTCTGAAAAGGATGCTTAAGTTTTCCTTTGATAAGCTCTCTTACATGTTACCTATATTCCTAGCTATCTCTATAAAGCAGCAATAAACTCAGGATTATCTAATAACAAATTCAAATGGAAGTACTATGTGCAAAGACACCTGTAGAATCTCAGGATGGAAACACCTTGCATTAAAAAAAAAAAAGAAGTAACAGTCTTTTCCTTGCTAATACAGGATAAAAGTGATGTCAGAATATTTCAGAATATATGTGCCTACTTATCAACAGGTGTCAGTGTAAAGACCGTGTATACAAGTCCTGGCTCTAGCCCTGCTGCCAGCCTACTAAGCTAGCTTGGATAAGTCTTTGTCCATCTGTGGGGCTCAGTTTCATTTTCTCCAAAAAGCAGTGGCAGGAATATAGTCTCTCCGTGCTCACTTGGAAAACCATATCCCTGCTTATTCATCTCCTGAAAGCTCCTATGGATTACATGCCTAAAATCAGACATGCTCCTCTAGCTCACAAGCCATTCCCCTCAACACTGACCCTCATCTGACTGGTGGGCCAGCCAAGATTCAATATTTACCATTATGATGTGTCCAAAGAGAACTGCTGTGATCTGGTAGTGGGCATTTGGAGTTTTCAAAAGCCTGAACAGTGGCTCTTTACTGCTCCCTGGTGGTGCAAGTAGGTTTCTGCGGATGTCCAAAGAAAACAGTTCTGAGATGTAGACTCGACTCTTATCTATGGAAGGCTTAATGAGCCAAATATGTAACATGCCAACACAATGCTTGCTACCAAGTAGCTGCTGAATAAATGCATATTTATTTGTCCCTTCCAAAGGAAACTGGCTACAGATGGTTATGTTTTGAAGATTATTTAAAAATATTACCATTGTAGAGTAGGAATTTAGGGCATACAACAATAATGATAATGGTAATAAAAAACAATAGCAGTAAATCATGGGTATTTATTATATAACATCAAAAAAACTAAAAGTAATTAGCAAGCAAAAGAGGGATATACAAACTCTGAAAAAATGAAAGTTCATGTATTCACTCATTCTTTTATTTATAATTCATGAAGATGATAGGAATAAGGGAAGTCTGACACTTATTAGAGTCCACATTTTTCCATGTTTCCCGTATTGATATTTAATGCCTAGAAAAACCTAATCATGTAGAAGTTAATAGCCTCATTCTACATAGGAGGGAACTGAGGCTCAGGGAGACAAATAGCATGCTGAACGTTCAAAGGGCAGTGTGTGGCCAGCATCTATAATTTAACCCAAGTATGCCTTGCCCCAAACCATTGCATTTTCTAATATGTCATTCAGCTTTCTGGGGGCTTTAAAATCTCCTCATCGTCTGCCCTTGTACAGATGGAGAAACAATGGCTCAGAGAGAGATGCCATTTCTCCAGTGGTATGCAGGTAAATGTTTACCAACCAACTCAGGATGTTGGTGGGCAGGGACCTACCTATGGTATTTGCTGATTTCTCTGTTTAAAAAGTACTCTCATGATGATCTATTTTACTGAATGTGGAATTGGAAAGTAATGTGCACAATGGACTCTCGTGTGCTGCCAGCACATCACTGCTCCCAAGTTTTATAGTGACAGCTTGCAAATATTTATTGAGTATCAACATATTCCAGACTGATGTGAACAAGAACTCAAGTGGCTGTGCCAATTCCAGCTGTCTTCTGCTTTCTGGCTCTGGACAGTGGAACCCGAGATATCATTCTGCTTACGACCTCACCAACTGACCATTTTAGCTTCTGATTCCGCCCTTCTCCTACGACTCTGGCTTCATGATATGAGAATATTAAGTACCAAGGTGAGGTGGTAAGACATTCATGGAGACTTAAATGAGTTACTATGTGCCTATAGGAATGCCCTTTAGTGTGGGGATGAGACGCCCCTCTCACGGTGTGGTACCAATCAGCATCACCTAGATCTCTGCAATATGCTTATCCCAGTGGACTCTATGCTTCGTGAAGGCAGAATATCTATGTTTTTACATACAGTTGCATTTCTAGAGCATAGAAAGATGGACTGATCCACTGTAGGTACATAATAAATACTTGCTGATAGCCATGGAATTAGAATTTCACTGTTGATATAAATTGCTTATTATTCTATGATTTTAGAAAGAACATTTAAACGCTCTGGAAGTCAGTTTCTCTATCATTGAAATGAATAAAATACTAGCTACTGTGAAAGTTTTTATAGGATTATAATACTGTACATTAAGTGCTAGGTGTATAGACGAAAATAAAGAAAAGAATTCTTCTTTCTTGTTTTTCTTCTTCTTCTCCTCCTTCTCATCCTCCTTTGTCTTCCTCTCTTCCTCCTCCTCTTCTACTTCTCCTCCTCCTTCTTCTCCTCTTCCTCCTCCTCTTGCCCCTCTTCCTCCCCCTCCTCCTCCCCCTTCTTCTTCCTCTTCTTCTTCTTTCTCCTCCTCCTCCTCATCCTTCTTCTCCTCTTCCTTCTTCTCCTCATCCTTCTCCTGCACCTCCTTCTCCCCCTCCTCCTCCTTCTTCTTCTTCCTCTTCCTCTTCTTCTTTCTCCTTCTCCTTTCTCTTCCTCCCGTTTCTCCCCCTTTTCCTCTTCTTCTTCATTCTCCTCTTTTTCCTCCTTCTCCTCTCCTTCTTTTCCTCTACTATTTCTTCTCATTATTATTGTCACTATTATTATTACTATTGTCATTTAAAGCTTTTTCCATTTTCAAGAACACCCTAATATAAATCAGGCTTAAGAGAGAGGTAGATACTGATTGCAATACTTTATATATGTTTGGCAAAGATGTTTACATCATGCATTTCATCCAATACTCATAACCTCCCTCTCTTAAGATAGATATCATGTAGTTCATTTTGTAGGTGAAGAATGAGGTCTGAACATTTAGTAGCTCCTGCAATTTTTGCACACACAAAAAGCTTCTCTGCTTGGATAACTCTTCTGTGGTGTGCTTAAAAGCCAAGCTTGATTGTCCTACCATATTCAAAGGCTGCTTTCTGTACCTGAGGCAGAGTTTGCTCTTTCCCTTTGTGCTCCTGCTGCATGGGATAACCGTATCTACCACTGTAGCTTTTACTTGTCATTTATTCTTCCTTTTATTCAAAGCCTATTTCTTGACAGCCTCCTGGCTGTCAGAAATTTTGCTCAGGCTTTAGGAATATAGTGAGTAGCAAAACAGATAAAACTTTCTGATCAAACAGAGAAAAGATGTAGTGAGACATAGACATTAATCAAATAACCCTAAACACACTGTATATTAAATAAACAGGCAGCTGGAATGAGAGAGCAAAAGATATCTTGAGATTAGACTGATTTTCTTTAAGCAGGGGTAACATCATCCATAATCATCCTACTAAGGATTTCAGGTTTTTATCTTAAGAAGAATAGGAATCTTTGAAATAATTTAAACAGAAGAGTGACTTGATCAGAATTCAATTTTAAAATATTAGTGTCTTTTTTTTAATAGAGAATGCAGCTATTTTCTACACTACTTAAAGACAGAGACCATATTCAGTATTCTCGTAGTATCTAGCAAAATAGCTGGCATATAGTAGGCACCTAGAATTGTTGTTAAAACAGTGAATGAAATATAGAAATAGCTGAGATTTATGTATATATGTATACATTATTACATAATTTATAATCTTGTCAGTCATCTACTCAAGTAGCCACTGTTACACCGATTGAGAGTTGAGAAAACTAAAATCCCATAGAATGGTGTTACTTGGTAGAGTTGGTAGGTGGTGAAATGGGAATTCAAACCTGGCCTCTGAGATGCCACTGGGGCCGCATTCTTTCCATAGCAGTGTTCCCTGACCCATGACTATCTTTTGTGTCATCCTCTGCAATATGATGAAATCACATAGGTGAAACAACAAGGTAGATTCTGAGAGAATTAAAGCTTTTGCCAAGTACCCATTCTCCCCCAGTTTCTTGGGCATTGGAGGTCATTCTTATCTAATACCTCTATGACATCATAAACATCCTAACGGCTCACTCATCTGTCCATCTTCCTGTTGCATCTCCTTCAAGCTCCAGGGGATAAAATAGGCCACCTGTATAGCTGTGTAACTTGGGATAAGTTTCAAGACTCTCAGCAGATGCCTGAAAACACAGATAGTACTAAACCCTATAAACATTGTATTTTTTTCATATGCGTACTTATCTATGATAAAGTTTAAATTATAAATTAGGCACAGTAAAAATTTTACAACAGTAACTAATGCTGAAGTAAAACAATCATAAAAAGTACTGTCCCCTGTTTCATGGATAAAGATTCATTCTTACCCTAGATCTTAGCAACCTCAGCATACCGTTTTTATTTTCTCATTAGGTAGAGAACTTTTACATTTTCCCTTAAAGAAAGCACTTTTTGTGGCTTCTCTGGTATATCTGACTTGCCAGCATCACTACTCTTGCACTTTGGGATTATTACTAAGTAAAATAAGGATCACTTGAACACAAGCAGTGTGATACTGCAATAGTTCATCTGATAACCAAGATGGCTGCAAAGTGACTAACAGATGGGTAGTTGTAGATGGCATGGAGATACTGGACAAAGGGAGGATTCACATTTCAGGCTGGATGGGGCGGGACCATGTCAGATTTCATCACATTACAGAGGCTGGCATAAAATTTAAAGCATATGAATTGTTAATTTCTGGAATTTTTCATTTAATATTATGAGACCATGGATGACCATGGATAACTGAAATCATGGATAAGGTGGGGGGGGATACTGTACTCTTCTGCTCAGCATCAGTTTCAACACCAGCTTACAGTGCCTTGTCATGATTCAGTGTCTCTAGATCCCAATCAATGTGGGTCAAACCAGTTGGTCTTCATTTTTCTTTATCTAGTTTTCAGAAACACCTAGACCAGGGTCCTAGAAGGCTTCTCCCAACTTCTACAAAAGTCTGTAGTAAAATTTATCCTACAGAGTTTTGAACTCAAGGTCTTCTATGGTGTTTTATAGCTTGTGTATCAATAATTACTTTGGCTCCCAGTAAGAGAAACCCTAAAACAAGTGTCACAAATAAATCATGAGTTTTCTTTCTCATATATAATAAGAAATCTAGAGGCAAGTAATCTAGGGCTTCTATGGCTATTTCAAGATGCCAGTGGAGACGTGGGCTTTTCCTGTTCTTTTCACCGAGCCCTTCTTTAGCATGTGTTTCTGCCAAAATGGTGGATCCACTTCCAGCATTACAGTCATGATCTAAACCAAAAAAAGAGGGAAGGGCAAAGCATAACAGGTACATGCTGGCTGAATGGACCCCCTTTTAAAGACCTTTCTCTGCAGTCTTGCTAACAGCTCTGAGTATGTCTGATTGGCTAGAACCCAGTCATATGACCACTTCCAGCTGATGTTTTTAGTTGGGCTATCAATATTGCTATTAATGTTACCTAAGCAGTTATTTACTAAATGCCAAGGTGCTCTCCATCTTATCTCACTTATTTCTCAGATCAGCTCTTTGAAGAATACATTATGAATTGGAGGTGTAGAGTGGGTTTTCTGCTTTCTGCAGCTACAAGTAAAATTGGTTCCTGACTATTCCAGTGCCCTCTCAACAACTATGGTCTTTTTTCTCCCTCTGAGACAATCTTTCATGAAAGACCACATTACCATTTGGTGTCAGCATTTTAATTTTTCTATATTAAATAGTTGTTTTTCTGTGAAATGACATGGGTCCCACAATGCTGAGAATTAAGGAAAGCAAAAACAACCTACAGGGTATGAAGAGGCTTCACGGAAGCTAATCTCACACTGGAGACAGGTAGGTTTTTAAAAATTCCTACCCTACCCTTTATTCCAGTGGTTCTTTATTGTAACCAATCATCAGAATCATCTGAGAAGGTTTGGAATAATACATATTTCTGAATCCCAACTGAAGAGTCTCTACTTCAGGATACTTAGTATAGAAACCACTGCTGTATTTTTTTTAGATGACTCTGAAGGTCTCTGTGGCACCCCCTGCATAGAAACTGGCTTATTCTTTCTGAATACATAACTGTTATCATGAACGCTCTGTATGCTTTGTGAACGCACCACCTCATGGAAACCTAATATTTGTGTGATATAAATAGCATTTTTTATTCCCATTTTCCTGATAATGCAATAGAGGTTTATAAAGTAAAAGTCACTTGATTAAGGTCACATAACTAATAGATGGTGTTTCCAGGATCTCAAGCCAAGTCAGCCTGACTTTAAAACCAAGGATTTTTCCACTCTGATATGTTGCCATGAACTGAGTCTGTCTAGGGAGAACATTCTTCAGGCATGCCAGAATCACTTCTCACCAGCATCCCCGCAGACTTGATGCTGACTAATAAATGCCTACACAAATCTTATATCACGCTTCCCAGAAGTCCCTGCCTCCACGGTTTCCCCAGACCTGTTCTGAAGGCCCCAGAGGAGTGACGCATATCATCTATCCAGACAAATTGGGAACAGGTTGAAGAAGGGGGGAGGAATAAACGGGAATATCGAGCCAGGCTGGAAAATGGACATTCCAAACAATTTTCAGTTGGCACAAAGTGATTTTTCCTTCAGCATTTTTCCTCTTCCAATTTTGTAATTCATGTTTATTTCAAGCAAAATTCAGTCCATCTGTATCTGATTCATTCACACTTAATTTATCAGCAGACTGCGCTGTCAGAGAAATAGATGCCAATGGGCCTCTAAGGTTTTACAGTGAAATCGGGGCCTGTCTGAAATGCCAGGGCAAGGTGGCCTGTGAGAAATACATAGAGGAGCAGGTGAAGTTGGTTTCACACCTTTTATTCTAATATGCACATTCCTCCCTTTTGCTTTCTGTCTGTCTCAAGCAGCTTGAATGTCTTCAAAAATAGTTTTATAATCAGAGTTCTGTACCAGTCTTTTTCTGTCTTCTGGCTTTGTTTCATCGGCTCGTAAATATGCTCACATTTCTCTCATCCTAAAACACAAAACAAACATGTCCCCAAACAAAAACACATTAACCCCAAATACCCTTCTCCACCTCTATTCACCCTCAAAAGCATCTCCAAACCAACTTCGCAGAAGTCTTCACCATGCACCTTGTTGCCCCTACTTTATTGCTCATTCCTCTGTTACATACATCTGCCTCCCACTCTGCCGAGTCCTTCTATTGAAAGTCACCTTGGAATTGCTAAACGCAATGGTTATGTTTTTCTTACTATCTGATCAGTCTCTCTGCTGCATTTGAGGTTGCTGACAGTTACCTCTTTCCTCACACTCTGCTGTATGGCTGTTGGTTTCCTCGGTTTCCTTCCATCCTTTTCTTCATCTTCATTTTCTTCTTTTTGGTCTCAAGATTTCCCTTCTTTCCATATTCAAAAACAATGTATTCTATGCCCTGAAGGCCCTGGGAACACAGTATCTGGGTTCAAAGCCCACTCTGCCATTTCCATACAGTGTGATTTTGGACAAGTTTATGAACCTTTGCTATGCCTCAGTTTCCTTAACTGAAAATTAGAGAAAAATATAGTTCTCTTATAGAGTTGATATGAAGATTAAATGACTTTATCACTCAGAACATTCTTCAAACAGCACCTAATGCCATAACTACTCAAAAGATTTGACTGATAGTTGCAGTACTAAACACAATCTAATGATTTGTAAATGTTTATATAGTAAGGTTGATGATAGATAATAATATATTCTAATGAAATCATCATGAATTTTCAAAAATTATATTGAATGTATATTCTACTCTATAGGAAAAACAATATCTAAACCTCTATATGTAAAAAAGTCTATGTGTTTTACTCATGTATATATACCAAAATTTGGAAACTAAGATTAAACTGTTGCTTAATAATTCATCAAACAAGCAATAAAACCTAATGTAATAATGATTTATTGTTTAATTATTATTTTAACTTTCAAAGAGCTTTTCTTATGTTTTCACTGAAACCATCGAAATATTGGCCAAGTGTGGTGTACACTTAAGGGTTCTAGAATTAAAGGACTATTCTATTTTAAATGGCCAAAATGATAGTACACATAGCTTGCAAATAATTTTTTACTGAAAGCAAAATTGTGTGCAAATTATTATTGATGCTTTTAAATTTACTTGCATGTGGACCAATAATGGAAGGTAATATACACATGGAAACTGGTCAGTATATTAGAGTAATGGGGTTGTCAAACAGGGAGGTACTTGGACCCTGAAAAATAAAGTGAAGTAGGGGAGGTTTATGTGATTTTTTATTTTAGTTTTTCCTTAAGAGATTTCCCATGTAATGTAAAAGGAGGCAACTGGAACTCAAGAAGGAATCATTCATCATCATTCTTGGCTTGAAAAATCAGCAAAGTTTGGATTTGGCTCAATGGCTTGAAAGTGAGGGGAAATCCTACAAAGGAGAGAACACAAAGGAGGAAGCCCAAGTCTGCACGTAAGCACTCCCCAAGGTTAGTTGACTATGCAAGTATGAGAGATATTCTGAGGTATCTGGCAGAAAACTACAGGTAGAAATATGTGAAACACTCACATTTGTCTCATCATAAAACATTTCAGCTGCTGCTCACTCTTGGGGAGACAGAATATGAGGGTTAAGTCAAATTAACTGTGGTGGAATGAAAATCAATACTCTTAAGAGGAAAATACAGAACTCAGTGTCTATGATATATAATTCATAATTTTCAATGTACAATAAAAATGACTACACCTGTGAATAAGGATTTGTAGGCAAGGAAAAATAAACTATGCAAGCAAAGTCCCTGAAACGATACAAACGTTGGAAATAGCAACAACTTTAAAGCAACTATAATAAATATGTTCTAGAACTTAAAATATGTCCATTACAAATGCCCAAATATCAACCAAAAAACAGAAATTCTAAAATCAAGATGTGAAATAACTAGAATTTTAAAATCATTGAATAGTTTAAACAGACTATTAGAGAAAGCAGAAGAAAGGGTCTAGAAGACAGATCAAAAGAATGTATTCAACCTGAAGAACAGAGAGAAAACATTAAAAAAAATAAAACTAGGGACTGAGTGGAAGTGGGGATGGTTAATGGATAAAAATAATTCAGTTAGAAAAAAACGAATGAGACCTAGTATTTGATAGCACAACACTGTGCTATAGTCAATAATGATTTGATTGTATATTTTAAAGTAACTAAAAGAGTGTAATTGGCCTGTTGGTAACAAAAAGGATTCTTGAGGGGTTACCCCATTTTCATTGATGTGATTATTAAACATTTCATGTCTATATCAAAACATCTCATGTACCCCATAAATATATATGCCTACTATGTACCCACAAAAATCAAAATTAAAAAAAAATTCAAAACTTAGGGAATAATATCAAGCATTCTAATAAACCAGTAATCGGAATCCTAGAAGAAGAGGAGAGAAAAAGAAAAAGGAATCTTTTTTTTTTTTTTTTTTTTGAGACAGAGTCTCGCTCTGTCACCCAGGCTAGAGTGCAGTAGTGTGATCTCAGCTCACTGAAACATATGCCTCCCAGGTTCAAGCAATTCCTTGCCTCAGCCTTCCAAGTAGCTGGGATTACAGGCACCCACCATCACACCAGGAGAATTTTTGTATTTTTAGTAGAGATGGGTTTCACCATTTTAGCCAGGCTGGTCTTGAACTCCTGACCTCGTGATCCACCCACTTCAGCATCTCAAAGTGCTGGGATTATAGACATGAGCCACGGCGCCCGGCCCCAGTTTTTTTTTTTTTAATTAAGAAAAGGAGTATTACACAGCCATAAAAAAGAAAGAATTCATGTCCTTTTTAGGAACATGAATGAAGCTGGAAGCCATCATTCTCAGCAAAGTAACACAGAAACAGAAAACCAAACACCATATGTTCTCACTCATAAGTAGGAGTTGAACAATGAGAACACATGGACACAGGGAGGGAAACATCACACACTGGGGCCTGTTAGGGGGTGGGAGGCAAGGTGAAGGAGAGCATTAGAACAAATACCTAATGCATGGGGGCTTAAAACCTAGATGACAGGTTGACGGGTGCAACAAACCACCATGGCAACAAACCACCATGTATACCTATGTAACAAACCTGCACGTTCTGCACATGTATCCCAGAACTTAAAGTAAAAAAAAAAAAAGAAAAAGAAAAAAAAGGAAAAGAGTACTACTTGGACTAGAGATGAAAAGCCCAAGAAACTCCAAGTTGAATAAATACAAATAAACTGCAACTATGAACATCATAGGCAAACATCTGGGAAAAGATTGGCCATGGGGAGAAGAAAGAGAGAGAGAGAGAGAGGGAAGAAATGTGAAAGCAGCCAGAAAAAATAAAAAGAAAACATGACACATTATACACAGCAGATCAAATAAACAAGTGATGGTGACATTATCAGAAGCAATAATGGTGGGGTGACAATAGAAGAGCCTCTTTAAAGTACTGAAAGAAGAAACAAATCTACTAGCTCATAATTCTAAATGCAGAGAAAATATCACCCACAGGTGAAGGTGAGGGCCATCTGTTGTTGTCTAAGGTATAGAAAACTGGAAAATTGTGTAACTTTCATCCTGATAATGAGAAAAATACCAGTGAGCCACAAAATCACAACTTTCCTTGAAGCCATCAGAAAGCTGAGTTCACACAGCCACCGGGTGGCTGACAGCATCCTCTAAGAAGAAACGTGAGACAGGATCCTCTCAGCTGTGGCACAGCACAGAAGCAGGCCCTTGCCACCATACTGGCAGCTAAAAAGAACTCAGATAAAGTGCTAACAAACTGGGGCCTATGATTTGATTTTTATTTTTTTTTTGAGACAGAGTCTCGCTCCATCCCCAGGCGCCAGGCTGTAGTGCAGTGGCCCAATCTTGGCTCAATGCAACCTCCGCCTCCCGGGTTCAAGCAATGCTCCTGCCTCAGCCTCCTGAGTAGCTGGGACTACAGGTGTGTGCCACCATGCCCAGCTAATTTTTGTATTTTTAGTAGAGATGGGGTTTCACCATGTTGGCCAGGATGGTCTCGATCTCTTGACCTCGTGATCCGCCCGCTTCGGCCTCCCAAAGTGCTGGGATTACAGGCGTGAGCCACCGTGCCCGGCCGATTTGATTATTTTTTAAAAAAATTGTAAATAATAATTATGTGCATTTACAGGGTACAATGTCACGTTTTGGCATATATATATATATATATATATATTTTGAAATTATGAAATCCATCTAATTAGCATATCCTTCACCTCACCTACTTATTATTTTTTTGGGGTAAGAATGTTTAAAGTCTACTTTTTAGACCCTGGAGCACATGACTGCTGGTGTGTGCCGAGCCCACGGGCTGCTGACCTTAATGGATATGTAAGAAAAGAGAGGAAGAGAAGATGGCGTTTCTGATAAGGTTGTGATACAACCATAGGATTAACCCCGACTCTTGAAGACCATCATGTAAATGAAGTGCTATGTATACCAACTTCCTACCACTTTTGTTTTCCTGTTCAATAATCCTGGTGTGGACAAATAAAGTCTTCACCTGTGTGTTAAAAAAAAAAGAAGGCGGCTGGATGTGGTGGCACATGCCTGTAATCCCAGCTACTCAGGAGGCTGAGGCAGGAGAATTGCTTGAACGGGGGAGACGGAGGTTGCATTGAGCCAAGATCGTGCCATTGCACTCCAGCCTGGGCAACGAGAGCAAAACTCCTTCTCAAAAAAAAAAGTCTACCCTTTGTATATTTCAATTTTGAAATATACAAAGCCAAGTGTGGGTGAGCGTGACTGTATAGAAACCCAGGAAGCCTCACGGAAGAAAAGGATTCACAGCCACTTGCTGGGTCATGTCCATGGACCACCACATGGTACTCAGGAGACAGATTAGGGGCAGGATGGGAGACTGAACAGAGCCTCCTTCGGCATTGCAGGAATGAAGCAGGAGAGGGAAAAGCCAGTCTTCCTGCTCAGAACTTTTGTCAAAAACATTAAGCCTCACGGGGAGTGGGCAGAATTTCTGTCTCTCTTAGGGCATCAGACAAGTCCCACTGTTGCTTGGAGTGGAAGGTGTAGCCTAGAGCAAAAACATTCTCTATCCCTGGGAGAGAGGTAAGAAACAGTTTCATACCCAGGATTCTAGTTCAATCCTATTAGAGGTCTCCTGACATCGGTGCTGACACAATTTGACAGCCGAATGCTTAAAATGAATCTTGACCCATAATTCATGCCACATAAAAAGTAACTTAAAGTGGATCATAGACTTAAGTGTAAAACCTAAAACTATAAAATAATAAGACAAAAATGTAGGAGGATATTTTTTGCAACATTGAATTTGGAAAAAAATATTTTAGGATACAAAAAGCATAACTCAGAAAAATTAATATCGTGGACGTCATCAATAGTAAAAACTTATTCTCTTCAAATACCTTGTTAAGAAAACAAAAAGACTATCTGCAGATTGGAGAAAATATATACAATGAACATATATAATGAAGGATGGTGTATGTAATACATAAAAACTCCCATCACTCAGTGATAAGAAAAATAATCTATTCTAAAAACAGATAAATGATATGTGCAGATATTTCACCAAAGAAGATATATAAATACCAAGTAAATGTATATAAAGAAGCTCAGTGTTTCCAGACTTTAGGGAGATGTGAGTCAAAATTGTTATGATTTGCTAGCATAAATCTCTTAGAATGACTAGAATCAAAAGAAAAATAGACAACATCATTTTGATGAAAATATAGAGAACTTTAGATTCTCATACATTGCTGATGGGAATGCAAAATGGCACTGTCACATTAAAAAACAGTTTGAGCGTTTCTTAGCAGTTAAAGTATTACCTAGTGGTTCTATTTCTAGGTAGTTTCCCAAGATAAATAAAAACATATGTCCACAGAAAAGCTTGTAAGTGAATATTTTTGGTATCTTTATTTGTAGCCACCCAAAACTGGAAACAACCTGAACTATCCTACAATCGATGGAGAGGTAAATACACCTCCCTGCAGTGAAATACTGCCAAGTAATAAGAAGGAAAAAACTGTAGATAGCTTCAATGACATGGATGAATCCCAAATGCATTATGCTATATGAAAGAAGCCACACTCAAAATGCTACATACTATATTATGTTATTTCTTTGGAACCAGAAATACCTTTTGACCCAGCAATCCCATTACTGGATATATACCCAAAGGAATATAAATCATTCTGTTATAGAGATACATGCACATGTATATTCACTGCAGCACTACTCACAACGGCAAAGACATGGAATCAACCCAAATACCCATCAATGATAGACTGGATAAAGAAAATGCTACATATACACCATGGAATACTATGGAACCATAAAAAGGAATGAGATAATGTCTTTTGCATGGAACATGGATGAAGCTGGAATCCATTATCCTCAGCAAATTAATGCAGAAACAGAAAACCAAACACCTCATATTCTCAACTATAAGTGGGAGCTGAACAAGGAGAACATATGGACACAAAGAGGGGAGCAACACACACTGGGGCCAGTCCAGGGAGGCCAGTGGGGGACAGAGAGCATCAGCAAAAAATAGCTAATGCATGTGGGGCTTCATATCTAGGTGGTGGGTTGATAGGTGCAGCAAACCACCATGGCACACATTTACCTATTAAAAAACCTGCACATGTACTGTGGAACTTAAAATAAAATGAAATAAAATAAAGAAATTCTGGAAAAAGAAAAATTGGGCAAGCCCTAGTGATAGAAAATAGATTAGAGGCTTTCACGAGCTGGTCATGGTAGTGGTGGGATTCTGTATTCTCTTTTCAGGGAAACACAATTGAAATATAAATGAAGAGAAATTTAAAGACAAAGCACTGGATTAAGCATATACATCAACTCTAATTACAAAAAAAGCTGCAGCGGTCATATTATTAGTTAAAAGGGACTTCAAGGCACAGAGTATTACAAGATACACATAAGGACATTGCATAATGATGCAAGAGTGAATTCCGTAGAAAGGCATAAACTCATAAATGTATATGTGCCAGATTAAATGAGGCAATAAACAAATTCACAACTAGATTTAGAAACTTTAACTCTCTTATTGCAGCAGTTTGTTAAAAAATAACCAGACCAAAAAAAAATGAAGTTATAGATGATTTATTGTTATCATAGAACTGACTTTTATACAAAACTACATCTAATAACTGCATAATATACATTCTCTTCAATTTCACTTAGGATGTTCCCCAAGACAGAAACTATGTTGGATCATAGAGAGTGTCAGTGACCTAGAAGAAAATTGCTTTCTTACAGAATTTATTCATTGACCTCAACAAAATTAAATTTGAATTTGGTAGGAATAAAATATCTAGCAATGTATCTGTCATCTGGAAGTTAAACATGACCCTTCTATATAACATAATTTATGGGCCATAGGAAAAATAACACAGAAAACTATAAATTGTTATATACTGAATGATATTAAGAGTATGCATGTTAGAATTGTTAGAAGGCTTCCAAGGCAGTGCTTAGAGAAAATAAAATAGTTTAAATGTTTTTACTACAAAAGAAAAGATTTAGAATCAAGAATCTAAATGTTCACATTAAGAAGATGAACAAATAAACTCAAAATTAGTAAAAGAAAGGTAACATAAAGTTCAGAGCAGAAATCAATAAAATAAAAAATCAATGGAGAATAAAAATAAAGTGAAAAGAAGTAGATCCCTAGAAAAGTGTAAGAATTTGATATATCTCTAATGAACACTCATCAAAAATAAAAACATAAATTCCTTATATAATACAGATGATATTACTAAATGTCCTATATGTATTACAAGGATAGTAAAATAATATTAACAACATTCCAACAAATTTAACAACTTAGGTGAAATGGGAAAAACATTCTTGAAAAAAAATGCAACTTATAAAAAAGTGACCAAAAAAACTTTAAGTAGCTCTGTATCTTTTAAAGGTCTAGTCCCCAAACCGGAACTATAAGCATCATGCAGTACCTTATTAAAATGAAAATTATGCAGCTTTACCTCAGAACTACTGAACCTGAAACTCTGAAAGTGATATTCAACAATTTGTGTTTTAAAGGCGCTATAGGCCATTCTGATGTATGCCAAAGTTTGAGAAGTGCTATTTTTAACAAATTAAAAAATTACTGAGAAAAATATTTCTACAAAGAAAATCTGGCTTCAGCCATTGTTACTGGTGAATGTTATCAAACATTTAGGGAAGAAATGGTAGTAATTATAAACTTTTAGAAAATAAGAAAGAAGAGAACACTTTCTTGCCCCTTTTATGAGGCCACTGCCCTGAGAGAAAAACCCTAAAAAGATATTCCAAGCAAAGAGAAAATGTGGTACATATACACCATGAAATACTATGCCGCTATAAAAAAGAAAGAGATCATGTTTTTTGGAGAGACATGGATGGGGCTGTAGGCCATTATCAGAGATAAACAGAGAAATAGAAAACTAACATAGAAACTAACAGCAAATTAACAGAAACAGAAAACCAAATACCACATGCTCTCACTTAAAGTGGGAGCTAAATGATGAGAACACATGGACACATAGAGGGGAACAACACACACAACACACACAACACACACTGAGGCCTTTTGGAGCTTGGAGGGTCAGAGATAAGAAAAAATAACTAATGAGTATTAGGTTTCATACCTGGGTGTTGAAATAATCTGTACAACAAACCCCCATGACACAAGTTTACCTATGCAACAAACCTGCACTTGTACCCCTGAACTTAAAAAAAAAAAAAAGTTAAAAAAAAAGAAAGAAAATGAAATGACAGGCCGATACATCTTGTAAAACTTAGGGGCAAAAAATAAAAAGAAAAATTAAAAAATTAAAAAATTGAATCCAACAATAAGTGAAAAGAATAAAGCAGCCTTTGTCCCCAGAAGGAAAAGTCATTCTTACATTTTAAAAGCCAAGCAACACAATTAATTATGTTAACAGAATAAAAGGGAAAAACACAATGGTATCTTAATAAATTTAGAAAATTCACTGGAAAAGGCTCAATACTCATTCATGATAAAACTTTTAATAAGCTATGAATAGAAAGAAACTTTTCTCAATCTGATTAAGTACATAGAAAAAGATTTAGAGTTCACATTGTACATAATTGCTAAATGCTTCTTTTAAAAAGTCTGGAATAAGATAAATATCCACTCTTACCATTTTGAGTCAACATTTACTAGAGGTTCTGGTCTGTGAAATAAGGCAAGGAGAAAAGGCAGGGGGTTTAGGAGGAATTAAAACTACCTGCATTGTTCTGTATAGAAAGTCCTAAAAAATATAAAAAGAAATTACTGGAAAAAAATAAATGAGCTTAACAAGATCATAGGGTACAAATCAACATGCGATAATTATTATCTTTTTATATGTGAGGAGCAAACACCTGAAAAATATTTTTTAAGTTCTACTATAGCATCAAAAACCATACAATATTTAGGAGTAAATTTAATAAAATTTGTGCAAGACATACACATTGAAAATCAAATTTCTGTGATAAATTTTAAAAGATCTGAATAAACAGAAAAATATACCATAATAATGGACGGGAAGTCTCCATATTTTAAGATGTCAATTCTCAAATTGGTCTATAAATTCAAGGAATTCCCATTTAAAAACTCAGCAGACATTTTTTTCTAAGAAATTGACCAGCAGATTCCAAACTTTACATGGAAATACTAAAAACTGGGAATAGTTAAAACAATTTTTTAAAATTACAAAGTTAAATCTGACTTTGTAATCAAGGTATGAGGGCAGACCTAGATTAACAGAAAACAATAGAGTCCAGGAATTTGGTACACTGATATGTTCAATTTATTTTTATCAAATGTGCCAAAATAATTCAATGGAGAAAGAAATGTCTTTTCAACACATGGTGCTGAAAAGCAATATATCTATATTGAAAAAAAAAATCTTGACCCCATGTCAAATCATATATAAAAATTAATTTGAGATAGAGCAGAAATCCAAATTTCAAAGCTAAAATTAATTATTTTCTAAAAGAAAACTTGAAATAGGTCGAGATTGCTCAGGCAGGATCAATCAAATTTAAAGTTTCTTCTCATTAAGACATTGATAACAAAATTAAGAATAACAAGCCACATTATGGGAGAAAATATTTATAACACATATATCTAAAAAGGTCTTTTTTTTTGAACATACAAAATTCCAATATCTCATTAAAAATATAAATAAATAAAACTAAATTGTATCAATAACAATAAAGGATAATATATGAATAGCTGATTAACACATTAAAAATTCTTACATGAGGAAAATGTACACTCAAACCAAAATTAGGTGCCACTAAAAGAAGTGTTGCATCAAATATTGGTAAAATTGGATGATAATCAGACTCCCATATATTTCTGGTGGGAGTAACAAATTGCAGAACTACTTTGGAAAAATGTTTTGGTACTTTTTTACAAAGTTAAATATACCTCTGTTGTCTGACTTGGCAATTCCAGTCCTAGGTGTTTAGCCAAAAGAAATGAGCATATATATTTACAAAATGTTTTCTAAAATATGTTTACAGAAACCCTATTTATAAAAGCCTAAAACTAGAATGAATAAGCAAGTTGTGATATAATCACATAATGCAGTACTATTAAGTAATAAAAATTAACAACTTATACATTCAGCAACATGACCAGATAGTGTAAACATAATGCTGAGAACAAAAAGCCAGACACCAAAGAGGATGAACTATATGATTTCATTTCTATGAATCTCTAGAATAGGCAAAACTAATCTATGTTGAAAAAAAATCAGAGTGGTTTCTCCTGGGGATATTTAAACTACGAAGTGGCTAAAAGGAAAGTTCTAGGTTGACAGTTACAGTCTATAGATAAGGATGTGAATTACATGGATGGATGCATTTGTCAAACCTTAGGAAATTACAATTTCAGATTGTGTATCTTCCAGAATTTAATTTTGTCTTATAAAAGGAAGCATATTTTTAAAAAAATCTGTATACCTCTCTGAATCCGCAGCCAGACTGCTGGTTTGGTTGAACTTGGATGCAAAAATGTTGATTAAACATTATCCTCAATGGAAAGATACGAAATGCAATATTGTAAGCCTCCTCAAAGTCTTCCATATTTGAGTTAGTGTGTGATTTCTGCTGTGTTGAAGCCAACATCAATATTTATCTGCAAGTGGGAAAGCTTTTTCTTGCCAAAAATGTGTAAGTTCTCTTTTTCTCTTGCTATAAATGGGATAAGTCCTACCAAACAGATTTTGAAAATGAATGAGTGGAACATTAATTTCTCTACAGCACAATTCTCTAGCTTTCCAACAGTGTCAACTGTTTGCATGTGTTTAGTCTGCCATTGATGAGGATACGGATTTCTAAAGATAAATCTTTTTTAAAAAATTAAAATGTTTCTTAGTTTATATTTTCCCTCAAATCAATTTTAAAAACATAATTATCTTCTTTTCACTTTAACTTTGCTTAGTAGGAAAATGCATCTGGAATCATCTGTTGGTGCCATCTCCAAGGTAAATAAAATTCTGATGGCATATTTGTTGTCAATTTATATTAAAAATAGTATTATATATTTTTAAAAATTGAAATTTCATTCAATGCCTGTTGTGCTATCAGCCTGACAAGCTGTAGTATTCTATTATTCAGTAAAGACTTGTGAGAACCTATTGAAAGTACGGAGATGAAGACAAAGCTGTAACCAGAAAATGTACTTTATAGTAGGAGAGAGACAACTACACTAATAATTGCAGTTATAAAAGAGTGTGACAAAGATAAATCCATACAAACAATTGGTTGACTTTGGGTACAACTATGAGTGGCAGGTAGCCTAATGCTGAGGGAAGTGTATTAGTCAAGATTTCAGAATTCTTTTCCACCTTCCTTACTGCTGCCCCCATCACCTTAGTCTTTGCCTGGTTTATTTCAATTTCTTTCAGATCTCAGATTACCACGTCTTTAGAGATATCTTTTCTAAACCTTCAGACTATGAGGTATCCTTGTTATATACTTTCACAACACCCTCCAATTTTCTTTGTAACCTTTATCACAATTGCAATGAAGACGTTTTTATGTAATTATTTGTCTAACATCAATCTTATCTGCTGGAATGTAGGTAACTCATTCGTTTCAGTATTTGTTATTATGCCAGTGATTATCATATTAGTTGCTACATATTGAGTGATAAAAAGATTCTTACTGAACAATAAAAACAAAAAGAAAAAATGAGAGAATACTTGAGGGACCAGTGATTTTCAGTACAGAGCCTTTCAGAGTTATTTTTCTCTGTCACCTAAACAAACAACATGCAGCTGGTATGGCTACGCCAGAAACCAACAATGGGCATGCATGTAGTGTGAGCAAAATTAAACCTCTGTTGCTATCAGTGGCTAAGATTCCAGGGCTGTTTTTTTTATAACAACATAACCTATCCTAATAGAAGCAGTGTCCACATCCCAAGTTCACTTCTGCTCACTCACTCAGTAAAATATGTACCAAATGCCATGGTGATGGCTACAGATTAGTTAGATGTGGACCTTGAGTTCCTGGAACTCACAATTTCACAGTCCTTTTATTCTAATCAATACAGCCCTCCCTGAGTTCAGAAGAAAGCTTTCTTCTTACATAATATGAAATCTCAGATATGAGTTGTATAGTTATGAGTTTTGAAGTTAGATAGATCTCAGTTATAAAACCTAGAGGTTTAAAAGTTTCTTAACCTCTCTGAAATTTATATATATTTCTTTTTTTAACTGGTGTTGCTGTTAAGACAGGAATAAGATTGCTCATGTAAGGGTTAATTCTTATCATGAGTCTATCCACACCATAGAGTCAATGGCAGTTATTTGTCATAAAATAGAAAAAGGGAGAATGCAATGTTATTATTGTAAGAATTTTGCATTCAGTTCTTTTATATGAAATCACCTCTTTTTCACTATTAAATAAGACCTCTGTGTCTTCCTTGTCTTACAGTGTCTACACAGAGCTGGACGCGTGGCATATAATAAATGAATGTTGACTACAATTCTTTGAGGATTTAGAGGAGAGAGTCAGACATTTCAAGCCTGAGAGTGTCAGGGGAAATTTCAAAATGTCAAGAAATTTGAAACATTTAAAGTGAAATTTTGAAGGGTAGGCAAAATTTTGATATGCTGGAGACAGGGCATGATTATCAGAGAAAATAGCACAACCAGACATGCATTAGGAACTTCTGGGGATATGTGAAACAAATGATAAGTGGTTCAATTTGGGTAGGTGCACAGCATATAAAATAAGAAATTTTGCAAATAGGTAGGCCAAGGCCAGAATGCAGAGCATCTTGAAGGACAAATAAGGAGTTGAGCCTAAAGTCTATGGAAAGCAGAGCTATTGAGTGCAGCTAAGAAAGAAGTGGAAAGAGCAGTGCTTCAGGAAGGCTGCCTTGGAATGCAGTGCTATGTTGACTGCTTTATACTTAAAGTTGTACAGACATTATTTTAATTTTATGCATGAGAGAAGTGAGATTCAGAAGTTAAATAACTTGTCCAGGTTGCAACCACCCATAAGTACAAAGATATTATGTAAATCCAGCATTGCGTTTGATGCCAAACTATTTAGTTTTCTGATTTAAGACATAAACAACAAATTTCATTTCAAGATGTTTTACATTTATAGAAAAAAATTACTCATAGATAATGCATCTCTGGGGTGTCTTAAGCAAATCCAAATGAGTTTCCTTAACCTATTTATATTTATTCTAAGATATATTTTGAAGATGCTTTGTGGCATATAAAGTGTTAAAAGACAAGCCATCAAAACTAATGCTAATTAGAGAAGCTTCATTAAGACCGTTTTTACAACTTCTAGATCTTTTGTCACTCTAATACAAAAGTAAAGATTACTACATTAATATTTGATTTATTACTTTCCTATTTATAACATTGACAAATGAAGAAATTCATTACCATCATATAAATAGCACCTATCTTTTGTTTTAGTTTCTATGGGACATCAAAGAGGTATCCAGGCTATGAAAGTTCAGCAAAATATAAGTTCATGTTCCATACTGGAGATGAAAACTGAGGAATAATTTGTTGGTGTAACATATATCCTTCTTAGTCCAAGTGACACAGGATATGCACTAGAGCTTCACATTGCTTAAAACAGAAAAAAGTAAACTAAAAAGGATCCTTGTGTGTTGAGCATATATTCTTAGTAATTCAGTGTTCACATTCAGAGGGTGAGTCCTAGGAAAGCGTATATAAAGAAAGTTGATAACACAATAATTGTCATTTATTAGATGTCTACTATATATTGGATTTTAAAAATCATGTTATTTCTAACCTTCACAACTCCTTTTCAGGGCAAGGACTGCCATCTCCATTTTATGAACAAAATGAGGATCAGAACACTTCAAAAAATGTTTCTAACTCTTCTAGCCAGTTGGTGCCTAATTGAAGATTTTTGACATGCGTTTTAGGAAGCCCACATGCTTTTATTTCAGTCATTTTGCCCATGGTCTCTTCAATATTGCCATTCTGTGATTCTATCAGTTACATCCAGTTCTTTCCTTTTAAATGGAAAGAGAGGATGAATGCAGCTGTGTGCAGATAAATAGGCTTGTTCCAGTCAAGAATGAACTCACTGGAACATTGTCTTCTGATTTTTGCTACCCCTTTGTTCTATAGGTCACAGTCACACTTTCCATTACACTCTTGATGAACAACTATGGACATAAAGCTTTATTAGGCAAATGGTCACTCCTCTTGCCCTGAAGAAGTTCCATCTCTCCTCATTCTACCTTGTCCTTCCTAGCAGACAGGATCAGTGTCCTGCAAATGGTGAGAATTTAGCCTCTTAAGAGACTGATGTTGGATAGTATAAAAGTTTCTGAAGTAAAGAACATCACAACTGAATCTTGACTTCAATGCCTCAAGTACACATAGGAATAAATTCCTAAGCTCAGCAGGCTTCATCTCACTCAGTCTCATGAGAAATTTAATAATTGTTGTTTAGTAAGGCTGACTCTATTTGCCCAAGAGTAAAGAAAAACAAAAACTTCAAAAGAATTTTGCTGTCTCAGGACAATCAGAAGTCAGAAGGACAGGTAGAGAATAATTCTTTAAGATCCAGCTCTGGCCTCTGCTCCCAGCTTCCCGCTACAAACATTGCAAGCAAGTTTAAATTCTTACTAAGTAGTTACATTCTTCCCAAAGTCTTTTTCCTTCAGGTCACTACCAAGATTGTTTTTCCTCTTCTATTTTACGAGCAGAAATAAACTTTTCAGACTCTCTCCCCACCTGATTTTCCCAACCACAGTTATTAATTAAAATTTAATTTTCTTAATCCCATCAAAAAGTGGGTAAAGAACTGAATGGATGTTTCTCAAAAGAAGATATACAAATAGCCAACAAACTTATGGAAAAAATGGTCAATGTCACTAATAAAAAGATAAATGCACCCGGCTGGGCATGGTGGCTCAAGCCTGTAATCCCAGCACTTGCGGAGGCTGAGGCAGGTGAATCACCTGAGGCCAGGGGTTTGAGACCAGCCTGACCAATAGGGTGAAACCCCATCTCTACTAAAAACACAAAAATTAGCCAGGTATGGTGGCGGGTGCCTGTTGTCCTGGGCCAAGATCATGCCACTGCACTCCAGAGTAGCCCAGAGCTAGACTCCATCTAAAAAAAAAAAAAGATAAATGCAAATTAAAACTACAGTGAGATATAACCTTACTCCAGGCAGAATGGCCATTATTATAAAGTCAAAAAAATTAGCTATATAGATTTTGGCCTGGATCTGGTGAAAAGGGAATGCTTATACACTGCTGGTGGGAATATAAATTAGTACAACCTCTGTGGAAAACAGTGTGGAGATTTCTTGAGGAACTAAAAGTACATCTACTATTTGACCCAGCAATTCTACTACTGGGTATCTACTCAAAAGATAAAATGTCGCTATAGCAAAAAGACACGTTTATGCTTATGTTTATGACATCACAATTTACAATTGCAAAGATATGGAATCAACCTAAATGCCCATCAACTGATGAGTAGATAAATAAAATTATATCTATATATAACATGAAATACTATTCAACCAAAAAAAAAAAAAAAGAAAGAATGTCTTTTGCAGCAACTTGGATGAAACTAGAGCCCATTATTCTAAGTAACTAAGGAATAAAAAACTAGATACCATATGCTCTCACTTACAAGTGAGTGCTAAGCTATGGGTACACAAAGGCATACCCAGTGGTATAATGGGTACTGAAGACTCAGAAGGGGGAAGGGTGCAAGGTAGGTGAGGGCTGAATACCTACCTATTGGGTATAATGTATACTACTCAGGTGATGGGTTCACTAAAGTCCTAGGAAATCCATACTTGTAACCAAAAACCATTTACACCACTAAAGTTATTAAAATAAAGAAAATTAAGTAAGAGAAAAACTTGATTATCTTACCTTTGTATTATTTAAAACAAATTCAAGTCTTTCTCTGCTTTTTACTACCCTCCCAGATTATAGACCTAGACTCATCCTGTTGGTCATTAAAAAGAGGGCAGGAATACCTGTCTTCCGCCTAAAACATTATTCACTGTGATGGTTAATATTGAGTGTCAACTTGATTGGATTGAAGGATGCGAAGTATTGTTCCTGGATGTGTCTGTGAGGGTATTGCCAAAGGAGATTAACATTTGAGTCAGTGGACTGGGAGAGGCAGATTCACCCACAATCTGAGTGGGTACCATCTAATCAGCTGCCAGCACAGCTAAGATAAAAGCAGGCAGAGGAAAGTGGAAAGATTAGGCTGGTTAAGCCTTCTGACCTCCATCTGTCTTTCCTCCTGGATGTTCCTGCCCTCAAACATCAGACTCCAAGTTCTTCAGCTTTCAGACTCTTGGTCTTCCACCACTGATTTGCCAGGGGCTCTCAGGCCTTCAGCCACAGACTGAAGGCTGCACTGTCAGCTTCCCTACTTTTGAGGTTTTGGGACTCAGACTGTCTTCCTGGCTCCTCAGCTTGCAGATGGTCTATTGTGGGACTTCATCTTGTGATCATGTAAGTCAGTTCTCCTAATATACTCCCCTTCATATATACAACTATCCTATTAGTTCTGTCCATCTAGAAAACCCTGACTAATACACTCACTCACGGAGCTTTGTCATTTCCCCCCACAAAAAATACAATACTCTCTTAAGGAAACATTTCATGAATATGTCTGTCTGCATCCAATTGCATGTGTCCTTAATTACTAGGATATCTTCTTTGCTGGTTATTCATTCATCAAAAATTCTTAGAAATATGCAAAGCTTAGATAAAAAAATAAAACGACTTAGTGTCAGAAGAAGAACTGATTGACTCGGTACTTTTTCTTCCTTATCCAAAATAGTATGAGAAATGGATACTAGATTTAAAAAAGAAAAGAAATGTTTTCCACTATTGATTGGTATTTTCTTATTTCCTGTGCTAGGCATTCTACAAGCACGCACTCTTTCATTCCTCATCATTGCCCTGCAAGATATGCATTATCCCCATTTGACAGATAAGTGTACTGAAGCTCAAGGGGGTGAAGCCCTTGGCCTATATAGATCTTTCTGGAAAGCTTTGGTCTTTCCACTGTGTTCTGACACAGTGCAATAGTGAACTACGTCAATGAAGATTTTTTGGGCAGATTGATTATTTGTATTATTTTAGAAAGAATAGCACACTGCTCTGTAAATCTGAACTTTCTTGCATTAGATTTATTTAAAGTGGAGGTGGTCAAGAGTGCTTTGACTGGATTATTGGAGTTTGTCTCCATAGAAATTTAAAAAATAGGTCTAGAATGTCCAACGCATATTTACGTATCAAGCCAAGGGGATATGGGCTTGCTAAGAGTGATGCATTAGAGCAGTCACTTGCTATGCAGTGAAGCTTCATATATTACTTCACAGGGGATCTCCTGGGCTGGAGGACATC
The DNA here is from genome assembly GCA_963573385.1 of Cacajao melanocephalus. Taxonomy (NCBI): domain Eukaryota; kingdom Metazoa; phylum Chordata; class Mammalia; order Primates; family Pitheciidae; genus Cacajao; species Cacajao melanocephalus. Next base: position 138,217 of record CAUYLG010015058.1, on the reverse strand, counting down.
AAAATGTAACATTTGGTAGTGGAAGTTGTAGTATGTTTCATTGCAACTTTATGCTCTGGGGTAACCACAGAATGTTGCATCTGGCCCACTAGGATCACTGTGAAGTGTTTTGGAAAAATTGTATGTGGCTTTTCTAGGAGCAATCACTTCATTGAGTCTTTTGTGGGAAAACTATTGGTAGGAAAAACTAAAGTGAGCATTGTTCACATATTGCTGAAGCTTGTTCTGTCTAATATGGGTGATGTAACTCAGCCAGCAGGAAGTGTACCCCTAGGACACAGACATTGAAGCTTATTCATTGCGGTATTTCCTGCCTCAAGCATATTTTTTGTGGTTTGCCTTTAATCCAGTCCGCTATGCCTGACACCATCTGTGGCTCAGTCTGGAAAGATAGGGGAGTCTGGGACAAGTACAACATTGCAGATAAGACAATGTTCTTGTAGTGTCTACTATCCTTATCGTAATTAGCTGGCAAAGAGGAAGTGAGGGCAGTCATCTCAGGAAAACAGTAAGTGCAAATGCACTGAAGGTGAAGCAATAGCATGACAGGTTTACACCTGTACCTGTACCTGAGATGTAGGTGGGGAGGAGGAGGATGACCAGAGATGATGCTGAGGAGCTTGCCAGTAACTACGTTTTGAAAGAACCCTTTAATTCAGCAAAGGGATTAGATCATATTCTGAAGGCAAGGGGCAGACATTCGAGGGTTTTAAGCCAAAGGTCAGATTTTTGTTTTGGAAATTTGACTCTATACAAATCAAAATGAAAGCACCCCCAAACTTGTATACAACATAAGATACCTAAAGAAAGAAGAAAGGCAAGTAAAATAAAGAATGCCAATACAGGTCATAAACATCCCTAATAGAAACAGGAAATTCACAGAAGTGATCTCATTATATACTTAAGAAATCATGCTCGATCTCACTAGTCATCTAGGAAACGGAATATAAGACACTAAGTAACAATTTCTGCCACTCTGATCAACATGTTTTAAGACATTAGAAAACATCTACTGCTTATGAAAGTATATATACGGTGTTGGTAAAATTGCCAAAGGCTTTTGGGTAAGTTCTTTGGTGGCATTAGCAAACATTTAGAACTTTTAAAACCCTTTGAGTTGACAGTCTCACAACCAGTAATCTATCCTACAGAATTAAAAGCCCAGTATGCAAAGATATACACATGACATTCATTATAGCATTGATTGTAAAAAGCCAAACAGAACAAAAATTGAGAAAGAATCATTTGTGCTGGTTAGTCTCCTTTTACTTTCCAGATCCACTCTAGCTTTCTGCTGACACTGTCGGGTGGGCAGCTGGCCCTCTGGTATCTGGCAGACAGTAGAAGAGAATGGGTGAGAGAGATTGAGTATTTAACTTTCATTCCAGCCTGCTCCTCTTTGCAGGTGCTGGTCTTGGTTGTGGCACAGAAAATTTACAGCAAACCCAAGTTTACACAGTAACTGGTGCAGTCAGACTCTGGACCCAGGCAGCTGGAGCTTCAAGCTTGTGTTTGGTTTTTTTTTGTACTTTGGGCTCTGGAGTACATGTGCACATCCTGCATCCTATAGGATTGTTGCATAGGTACATACATGCCATGGTGGTTTGCTGTCTCCATCCCCTGCCTCCCGCCTCGTCGCCTACATCAGGCATTTGGTTTTTACCAAAGTGCTAATAATGATACAGGCAATGAAATCCAGGCTGAGGTGGTCTCACATGAAGATGAGGAACTTGTTTGGAACTGGAGTAAAGGTGATTCTTGTTATGTTTGAGCAAAAAGACTGGCAGCATTTTGCCCCTGTCCTAGAGATTTGTGAAACTTTGAACTTGAGAGAGATGATTTAGGGTATCTGGTGAAAGAAATTCTTTCTTTCTTTCTTCTTTCTTTCTTTCTTTCTTTCTTTCTTCTTTCTTTTTCTTTCTTTCTTTCTTTCTTTCTTTCTTTCTTTCTTTCTTTCTTTCTTTCCTTCCTTCCTTCCTTCCTCCCTCCTTCCCTCCCTCCCTTCCTTCCTCCCTCCCTCCCTTCCTTCCTCCCTCCCTCACTCCCTCACTCCCTCTCTTTCTTTTTCTTTCTTTCTTTCTTTCTTTCTTTCTCTTTTCTTTCTTTTTCTTTCTCTCTCTCTTTCTTTCTCTCTCTCTCTCTTTCTGTCTTTCTCTCTTTCTCTCTCTTTTTCTCTCTTTCTCTCTCTCTTTCCATATTTTCTTGAAAATGGAGTCTAACTCTGTCACCCAGGCTGGAATGCAGTGGTGTGATCTCAGCTCACTGAAACCTCCACCTCCCAGGTCCAAGCAATTCTCCTGCCTCAGCCTCCTGAGTAGCTGGGATTACAGGCGATTGACACTATGCCTGGGTAATTTTTTTTTTTTCAGTTTTTAGTAGAGACAGGGTTTCACCATGTTGGCCAGGCTGGTTTCAACCTCCTAACCTCAAGCATTCTCCCCCGCTTGGCCTCCCAAAGTGCTGGGATTACAGGCATGGGTGGAAGAAATTTCTAAGCAGCAAAGCATTCAAGAGGTGACTTGTGTTCTGTTAAAGGCATTCAGTTTTATAAGGGAAGCAGAGTATAAAAGCTCAGAAAATTTGCAGCCTGATAATGTGAAAGAAAAGAAATTTTTTCCTTTTCTGAGGAGAAATTCAAGCCAGCTGAAGAAGTTTGCATTAGTAACAAGGAATTGAATGTCAATCCCCAAGAAATGGGAGAAAATGTCTCCAGAGCCTGTCAAAGGTATTCATGGCAGCCCCTCCCATCACAGGCCCAGAGACCTAGGAGGAAAAAGTGGTTTAATGTTCCAGGCCCAGGGTCCCCATGCTGTGGGCAGCCTAGGGACTTAGTGCTCTGCATCCCAGCTGCTCCAGCCATGGCTGAAAGGGGCCAATGTAGAGCTCAGGCTATGGCTTCAGAGGGTACAAGCCCTGAGTCCTGGCAGCTTCTATGTGGTGTTGAGCCTGCCAGTGCAGAGAAGTCAAGAATTGGGGTTTGAGAGCCTCCATCTAGATATCAGAAGATGTATAGAATGCCTGGATGCCCAGGCAGGAGTTTGCTGCAGTCTCATCTGAGAATGAAGAACTTCTGCTAGGACAATGTGGAAGGGAAATGTGGGGTGGCCCCCACCCAGAGTGTCTACTGGGGCACCACTGAGTAGAAGTTTGAGAAGAGGGCCACTGTCCTCCAGACCTCAGAATGGTAAATCCACCAACAGCTTGGACTGTGTGCCTAGAAAAGCTGCAGACATGCAATGTCAGACCATGAAAGTAGCCAGGAGGGGGACTATACCCTGAAAAGCCTCAGGGGCAGAGCTGACCAAGGCTGTGGGAGCCTACCTCTTGCACCAACGTGACATGAATGTGAGACCTGGAGTAAAAGGAGATTATTTTGGAGCTTTAAGATTTGCTACCCTACTGGATTTCAGACTTGCATGAGGCCTGTAACCCCTTTATTTTGGCCAATTTATCCCATCTGGAATGGCTGTATTTAACCAATGCCTGTGTCCCCATTTTATCTAGGAAGTAACGAATTTGCTTTTGATTTTACAGGCTTGGGCAGCAGCGACTTGCCTTCTCTCCAATGAGACCTTGGACTGTGGACTTTTGAGTTAATGCTGAAATGAGATGAGACTTTGGGGGACTGTGGGGAAGGCAAGATTGGTTTTGAAATGTGAAGATATGAGATTTAAGGGGGTCATGAGTGGAATTACATGATTCGAGTCCCTACCCAAATCTGATAGCTCCCATAATTCCCATGTGTTGTGGGAGAGACCCAGTGGGAGATAATTGAATCATATGAGCAGATCTTTCCCATGCTGTTCTCATGATAGCGAATGGGTCAGTTTCTCACACAAGCTCTCCCTTTTCCTGCTGCCATCCACGTAAGATGTGACTTCCTCCTCTTTGTCTTTTGCCATGATCGTGAAGTCTCCCCAGCCATGTGGAACTGTAAGTTTAATAAACCTTTCTCTTTAAAATTGCCCAGTCTTGGGTATGTCTTTATAAGCAGTGTGAAAACAGACTAATACCCTACCCAAAGGAAAAGAAATTATTATATGAAAAAGACACATGCACACATGCTTACTGCAGCACAACTGGCAATTGAAATGATATAGAACAAATGTAAGTGCCCATTGACTAATGAGTAGATAAAGAACATGTGATACATAAATAGGAAGATACATATTTCATTTATTTTTACAGCTGAGTAAAATATATATTGTTATATATCTTCCTGTTTATGGCTGAATACTACTCAGCCATAAAAAGAAATGAAATAATGTCTTTTGCAGCGACTTTCTTGGGTGGAGGTGGAGGCCACTATTCTAGGTGAAGCAACTCATGAATGGAAAACCAAATACCATATGTTCTTATTTATGAGTGGGAGCTAAGCTATATGTACACAAAAGCATACAGAATGATATAAAGGACTTTGGAGACTCAGAAGAGTGACGTTGGGAGGGGGTTGGGGGATAAAAACTGCATATTGGGTACAGTGCACGCTAGTCAGGTGACGGGTGGACTAAAATCTCAGAATTCACCACTACATAATTCATCTATGTAACCAAAAAACCACTAGTACACCAAAAGCTGTTGGAATATCTATCTATCTATCTGTCTATCTGTCTATCTATATATCTATCTATCTATCTATCTATCTATCTATCTATCTGTCTAAAAGGAGAGGTGAAAAGTGAGACAGAGCTTAAGTCATCAGATAAATAAATAACAAGAGGAATAATTTTAGACAAATCTTAGATAAAGAAATATTTTGGAATTAGAATTGAGTATGCACAGAAAGAATATTGTATGAAAATCACTAAAAGTGTTTAACAACATACTTGAGTAAGAAAAGGGTTTAACCAGTGAACTTGAAGTAGGGGCATGTACAACTTCCCAGAGAAACAGAAAATTTAAAAAAGAATGAAAAAGAATAAAGAAACCTTATGGGACTTAAGGGGCACTACCAACCTTATCAATAAATGCATCATCAGAGTCACAGAAAGAGAAGAGAAAGAAAGAGTGGCAACCAGTTATAAGAAATCATGGCTAAAAATTCAAATTTTTTACAAGAGTGGTGGCTCATTTTTGGAATCCCAGCACTTTTGGAGGCCAAGACAGGAGGATTGCTTGAGCCCAGACGTTTGAGACCAACCTGAGAAACATAGCGAAACCTTGTCTCTACAAATAAAAAATTAGCAGGGCATAGTGGTGGGCATAGTGGTGGGCATAGTGGTGAGCACCTGTGGTCCCAGCTACTCTGGAGGCTAACATGGAAGGATTACCTGAACCTGCGAGATGGAGGCTGCAGGGAGCCATGAATGCACGATTGCACTCCAGTCTGGGCAACAGAGTGAGATATTGTCTCAAAATAAATAAAATAAAATAAAATATAAAACACATAATTTGTGACATTAATAATATAAAGTGTGTGTAGAGAAGGAAAGTGTAGAATTTATGTGATTGAAGTTATCATCTTAGAATAGATTGTTTTAAGTATAACATGTTTTATGAAAGCTCAATGGTAATGACAAGGAAATACTTATAGAAGATTAATAAAAGAAAATGAGAAAGAATTTAAAAGATATCACTTAAAAAAATGAACCAGAAAAGAAGACATCAAGAGAGGAAGAGACAAGAGAGCTACAAACAGAAGTAAAACAAGTAACACAATAGCAAATACCCCTTTCTATCAATAATTAGAAAAAATCAGATCTGAGTAATATTAACTGTCCTTTGCAATGTGTGACACAGAATTCAGTAAACAGCAGTTTTCTGGACTGCCATGCCTAACTTTTCCACTTTACATGTGGGAAGAAAAGGGAATGAATCTCACTCATTTTTATATTTGCCAGACTGGAAAAATGTATAATCTCCAAAAATATTTCTTGGATAAAAAAAGAGAAGTTCCAATTTATAAAAATCACTGCTTTTAATAAGAACAAATTTTGGCCATAATTGTGGAAGAAAAGGGAATTAATTTAGCAAATTCATTTTCTGTGCTAAATTAGCTGCTGAATGCTTTGCAAACTTTTTATCACTGAATTCTTACAACAAATATATGAGATAAACATTAAAAAAATTTTCTTAAGAGCACTCAGAAAATTTATAATTGCTCAATTTCACCTAGAATTTGTTTTCTGTACTGCCTATGTTAATCTCATATTAGAATGTTTGATGGCTATGCTATCAAAACTCTAGTTCCATTTTTGAAAAATAAATGCCTTATTCACAGAAAAGAATCATTGATCAATTGGGCTTAAATTTGGATCAATAATTTTAAGGTTATTAAAATTAAGAATCTTGTTTATTAAAAGACAGCATTAAATGAGTGATAAGGTTAACAACATACTAGAATAATATATTTACAAATATCCAACCATAGACTTATGAACACACTTTATAAGGGACATCTACAAATCAATAAAAAGGTACTAGATCAATGGGAAAAAAATGAATAGATACTTCACAAATGAACAAAATATACATATGAATAAATACACAATTTCACTATCAGAGAAATGCAAATCAAAATCACAGTAAGATACCTCTACACAGCCAAGGCATTGGCAAAAAGAAAAGATCAGAAATTAACAAAGTTGGTATGGGACAGGGCTTCTCAACTTTAGTATTCTTGAAATTTTTGGTCACATAATTATTTTGGGGTGCTGTCCTGTGCACTATAGGATATTTAGCAGCATCTAGTGACCTCTAGTCACTAGCTGCAACAGCAGCCCCCGCCCCTCCCCCTACCCAAGTAATGACAACCAAAAATACTTCCAGGTATTCCCAAATTCCCCTGGAAGCGGCAAGATTTTCCCCACTTTCTCTGATTGAGAACCATATGCACTGGCAGTGGAAGTGTAAATTGGTATATGTACTTCAATATTATCTAACAAACCTGAATATGTGCATAAGCTATGATCCAAAACCTGGGTAGGTATTTTAGCCCAGACATGTATAAGAAGATTCTTAGAATCACTATTTTTAATAGCGCCACACTGGAAGTAATTTATATATTCATCAATAGAGGAATGAATGAATCCATATGCATATAATGAAAATAACGTATGCACAGATCTCACAAACATGGTGTTTAGCAAAAGAGTCCAGACTTATAAAGAGTATAACATTTCAAAAACAGTCAAAACTAGTTTATGGTATTAGAAGTGAGGACAGTGGTTATTCTTGGAGGGAGGAAGGTAATGACTAGGAGAGATGAGACGGAGGGTACTTGGGTAATTTCCTGGTTTTTGATCTGGTTTAACACTACAAGTATTTGCTTACTCAGTAAAAATTAACTGAGCCTTGTGCTTATGTTTTATGTACTTTTTTGCATTTTGGTTATAATTAAAATTCTTATCAAAGAGCGAAAAAAAAGATTCAAGAACTAAAACTCCAGGCAGCCCTGGCTTGTCGTCTTCTCTTTTCTTTCCAAGTCTAGGTTTAAGCAGGCTTTTTTTTTTTAGCTCTATTTTGATATAATGGATATAAAAATGTACATATTTAATCTATATCTTGATGAGTTTGGACACATTTGTACACCCATGATACCATCACCACAAAGTACTAACCCTGTCCATCACCTCTGGAAATGTCCTTGTGTTCTGTGCGTGTGTGTGTGTATGTATGTGTGTGTTTGTGATAAGAACACTTAACATCAGATCTATCCTCTCAACATAAAGTGCACAATACCTTATTGCTATCTCTAGATTCTATGTTGTGCAGTAGATCTCTAGAACTTATTTATCTTGCATAGCTAAAAATGTATACCCATCAAGTTACAATTCGCCATTTCTTCCTCTGTCCACCCACTGGCAACAACCATTCTATTCCCTACTTCTATGAATTTAACCATTTTAGGTATTTCATGTAAGTATAATAATGCAGTATTTGTCCTTTGATGATTGTCTTATTTCACTTGGCATGATGTCCTCTAGGTTCGTCCGTATTGTTGCAAATGGTAAGACTTCCTTCTTTTGTAAGACTAAATAATAATGCATAAATGTAAATGCCACAATTTCTTCATCAAGCAGAGTTTCATTGTTCTGTCCCACTAACACAAAAATGTTTTTCCCATGGACTTTAACTGTATCTGCATTTAGATACCAGTGTTCTATTACTTGAAAGTTTCTGTCTACCTGAGTATTTAAAGGCATGAGCCTTGACACTGGCTGGCTGGTAGAAAGAGGAAGTTGCGGTTGCATATGTTATCTAAATGTCATTCACATCTGTGTCCCCTTCTTTTTATTGACTAGAATCAAACAATCAGAAAAAAAGTATTTTTGAGAAGAGCATACATACTGCAGCTGGACTGTGGGTATGTGGAAAGTTACAGGTCATATCAGGTAAGGGACTCTTTCTGTCCATCATTCATTTCCTCTTCCTCTGGGTTAGTACTCCAAAAGTGCTTTGAGAAGCCAATTTTCCTTTTTATTCTGTCTGTGTGACACACAGCTGGGGTATCACCATGTGTGATAGTCTCATGGCCAGGCCGAGCCATAAGAGAGGTTATGAAAGGTAATTTGGTGGGCATTTTGCTGCTTAGAGCTAGATTGTGATTTTGTTAGTTGAAAGACAGTGGGAACGCATTTGGGGATGGAAACTAATGATGTCTCTGAGGAAGTGCCTTCTATGTGAACAAAAGAATGCTTGTTTTAAAAGACACATACATAAGCTAGAAAATAAAATATTGGAACTATACAGAAAAATATTGAGTGGCTATATTTGAATGAAAACATAAAGATGATTTTCCTCTTTCCTTTGTATGCACATTAGAAATAAATACACTTTCTCTATATATGTGTGCTTGTGCATTTGTGTGTGTATTTTCCCACTATTTGGATAAAAAGAACATTTTAAGAAAATAAGTAAAAGCAAAATACCACTATCAATTATGTTATAACTTATTTATACTAATTCTTTTCTGTCCAGCAGAGAGAAATGGTGCATATTCAGTGCTTAAAAATTTGTTGAACTGTACAAAAAATATCAACCAGTCCACACTGGCAAGATCATAACAAGAAAAGAACCTATTTGTAAAATGACATTGACATTCAAGTTTAGATCACAGATGAATGATTGTTTTATCATTTTTGATTAGTTCTTTTATTAGGAACCAAATGCTGAAGGTTGAAAAAAATCTCAGAGTAATGATTAGGTGTAATAACACAAGCGAAAACCAATATTATCGTTTGCTTCATCTTATCAAAACTAATTTCTTTACAGCCTTGCTTGGTGAAGTGGGTTATTCAGATATGACTCTTCCCACTTGAAAATGGCATGAAGGGCTGAATGGCTGATACAAAATCACCCCAGCAAATTCATAATGTGGTCAAGACTCATGGATCCTCAGCCTGCAGATGGACAGGAAGCAGAGTTTTTATTAGCATGTTCTCTTAATATGTGACAGTAAATCACTTATTGTCTTCTTACACTATTCCTGGTATGTTCTAGGTGCTTACAATATAAATTTATTAAATACTCGCATCAACTCATGGTGTAGATGATTATATACTTATTTATTTTACTTTATTTTATTTTATTTTATTTTTTGATACAGGATCACACTCTGTCACCCAGGCTGGAGTGCCGTGGTGTGCTCACTGCTCACTGCTCACTGCAATCTCAATCTCCTGGACCCAGCTAACTTGTAAAAATTTTTGTAAAGAAGGGTCTCCTGATGTTTCCTAGACTGATTTTGAACTCCTAGACTCAAGAGTTCCTCCTGCCTTAAACTCCCAAACTGCCAGGCTTACAAAGTGTGAGCCACCATGCCCAGCCTAAATTATTATATTCCTATTTTATTGAAGAGAAAGATGAAGCACAGAGAAGTTGAAGAATTTTCTCAAAAACTCATAGTTGGTAGGTGGCAGAATTGAAATCCAAACCTAGACATTATGGCTCCAGAGAAAAACCTCTATGAGGCACAACACTTATTGACCTTCAGAATGATCTCATCTTAAAATAGCACTCCTTAATATGCATTTTGAGACATAAAGCCAACATAGTCAAAAAGTGTCTCCTTTTTATACACACTTGCTCTTCTGCCAGTGGAACCTGATAGTCCTTCTGAGACCAAGTCTTTGAACTTAAGTTTAACCTTGAGCTCTGAGAGTCAGTCCAAGTTATTCTTTTTATTGTCAACTGTACACAGCGGCACAAGTCATTTCTGCAAGTGGATCCTCCCAGTAAGTGGATAAGTGTGTGCTAAAATCCAGCTTGGTTTCCACTTATCAAGACAAGCACTTGCTGGATGCATTTCTTTTGAGAGACGTGCTATTTTCACATAGTCACATAAGCTGTATGTGCTCTCTCCTACGTTCTTATAGTCAATAATCGGCAAGCAAGTGCCTGTGTACTTCTGTAAGTCTTCTCACAGTCCTGAAAGAGGATTTTCCAAATGAGGAAACAAGAAACTTAGATCCTTTACCCAAAGCCACATTTCAAAATGAAGGAGTCTGGATTTAAGTCATATCAGTGTTTTGTTTTTGTTGTTGTTGTTTGTTTTGTTTTTTAAAAAAACTCATGCCAAAAAAAGAAAGGAAAGAAAAAGAAGAAAGAAAGAAAGAAGAAAGAAAGAAAGAAAGAAAGAAAGAAAGAAAGAAAGAAAGAAAGAAAGAAAAGAACGAGCAAAAGCAGATATCTTACTTCCTATTGACTTAAGCAATTCTGTTAAATGCAATGCTACAAACCTCTCCATCATCATCTAGTCCACCCAAAATATAAACAACAGCCACAACTAATGATCCTTCCACAAAATCTTAAAATGTACTGTGGGACTGACTGACAATGTTGTTGATAACCTGTAATCTTCAGAAAAAATAAAGCTAAAGTCAATTCCTTTTAGTCAAACTCCAACCTCAACAGACACCTTGCTTCCGTGCATTAGCGATGTCTTAACCTGACGATCAGGATTGGGCTACAAAAGATGAGAGGGCCCTTTTAATTGAATGCAAAGTATTTAGTTTATTTTCAACAGTTATTTTTACATTATTTTGAGATAATTTTAGACTTACAGAGGAGTAGCAAAAATAGTATATATAGTTCTCATAAACCCTTCACCCAGCTTCCTTTTATGTTATTACCTTACATTATTATCAGATATGTCACAACTAAGAAACTCACCTTGGTACAGTACTATTTACTAAAGTAGTGAGCTTACTGGATTTAACCAGTTTTCCACTAACTTTCTTTTTCTGTTCTAGATTCAATCCGGGATCTCACATTATATTTATCTGTCTCTGTAGTCTTTTATAATCTGTGACAGTTTCTCAGTCTTTGCTTGTCCTTCATAACCTTGGTGCTTTTGAAGAATATTGGTCAGGTTCTTTGTAGAGCATCCCTTAATTATTTTTTCATGTTTTCTCCTAACTATATTGGTTATGTATTATTGAAATGAAAACCACACAGGTGATATGCCCCTTTTCAGTATATGTGTCTTATACCTTTAACTTTTCTGCTTATGAATTTTACTCTTTTGAATGCTATTATAAATGGAATTTCAAGAAAAATGTCTGGCCTTTCCCAGGAAAGGAAGGGGAGAGAGATATTTTTGGTTTTAATAGGTCTTCCAAGCCTTGACTGAGATTTACCTCTGTCTGATGACATTTTGCATCTTGTAAGGCTTTTCAGGGGCAGCTCTACTGGTAGCAGAAAGATGCTCATGGTTTAGACCATACATGGTTCTAATGCATTGTATCAGAGGATGTAATGTCCACATATACATAATGTCAATATTTATAATTGGTTATGTAACTTTGATTATTTAACTAAGGTTGTAACTGATAGAATTTCCTATTACAAACTTACTAACGTCATGTAATGTACGGGTAGATTTTTTAACATTGTGTAAATATCCCATTAGCTTTCTTCAACCTAGTTTAGCATTCTTTGATGGCTCTTGCCTGCAGCAACTTTTGCTGTGGTGTTACTAATACCAATTTTCTATTTCTCTCCTTCTTTCTACATTTTTAATTGAAACTATTTTATAAGGAATTGTATATATTTTATGTCTGTTTATCTGAAATCTGAAAAACTGGTTGTAATTTATTTTCTTTAATAAGCTTTCAAAAGAAAAAATGGCCTTAAAAAGCTTAAAAACTACCATTTTGTCAGTGAGAGCTAATTTCAAAGAAAATGTCTGACCTTTTCCAGGAAAGAGAAGGGACAAAAATATTTTTATTTTTAAAAAGTCTTCCAAGCCTTGAGTGAGATTTATGTCTGACCATGCAAGCAAAACCTAATGAAATGTTCCATCTTATGAGAGTTTCTTCGGATATCTCTGCTAATAGCAGAGAGATACACATGGGTTAGACCTACAGGGTCCTTATAACTATCTCCCTCCTTTTCCTAACCTCCTCTGCTGCTTAGGAAGCAAACCTTGTTGAGTTATATTAGTGCATATAGAATCATTGGCTTAGATTGAGGGCAGTTTTAGGTTCCAAAATCCTAGAGATTTTCTTATTCTCCCCTATCTCTTCCCTGGAATTAGTGACAGAAGATGATATTCAAGATCTGGTGAGAATATAAGATAAATAAACAAAAATTAGGTGTATTTATATGCACAGGCAACAAACAGTCCCCCCAAAAATTACAAAAACGTTTTAATTTTCAAAAATGGGTAGACAACTTGAATAGGCATTTCTCCAAAGAAGATGTATAAATGGCCAGCAACATGTGAAAGATTCTCAATGGTATTAGTCTTTAGGGAAATGTAAATCAAAATCACAATGAGATAACACTTTATAACCATTGGGATGACAATGATAATAATAAGAAGAAGAATCAGCAGTTTCAGCAGGAAGATCTAGAATTTGGAAATTTTGTACATTGTTGGTGAGAGTGCCAATATGATGCAGCAGCTGTAGAAATTGTCTTGGGAGTTCTCACAAAAGTTAAACATAGAATTATCACATGACCAAGCAATTCTTCTTCTAGCTGCATACTCAAAAGAGCTGAAATCAGGTGTTCAAGCAAAATGCTTTCACAGAAATATCCATTGCAGAGCTATTCACGATAGTCAGAAGCTGGAAACAACCCAAATGCTCATCAACTAGTAAATGGATTTTTAAACAGAGAGGTATGTATATACATACTGTGGAATATTATTCTCTTATAAAAAAAGAAGTGAAATGCTGATGCATGCAACAATGTGGGTGAACCTCAAAAATATTATGCTAAGTGGAAGAAGCCAAATGGAAAAGGTCACATATTGCATTACTCCATTACATGAACTATCAAGCACAGGTAAATTCACAGACAGAAAACATTGGTGATTTCCAGAGGCAAGACAGGGGAGAGTGGGAGTGACTAATCAATAGATACAGGGTTTTAGGCCAGGTGCGGAGGCTCATGCCTGTAATCCCAGCACTTTGGGAAGCCAAGATGGGCGGATCACCTGAAGTCAGGAGTTTGAAACCAGGCTGTCCAACATGGTGAAAACCCATCTCTACTAAAAATATAATAATTAGCTGGGCATGGTAGTGGGCACCTGTAATCCCTACTACTTGGGAGGCTGAGGCAGGAGAATCACTTGAACCCGGGAGGCAGAGGTTGCAGTAAGCAGAGATAACACCGTTGCACGTTAGCCTGGGCTACAAGGGCGAAACTCTGTCTCAAAAAAAGAAAGATAGAGGGTTTTACTTTGGGGTGATTAAAATATTTTGAAAGTTGATATAGGAGATATTGCACAACATCGTGAGCATACTAAGGTCACAGAAGTTTACGCTTCAAAATGGATAATTTTATATTTCACAAATTTCACCTCAACTGATAAATAGAGTTGGGGAAATGGGTCATCAAGTGAAGTTACTCACTTAAAGGCCAATTAGAACGTTGCTTTTAATTGATGCAAACTCTTTAAACAGAGGAGTACACCAGCTACGAATATATACCTCAATGCATTTTCACAAACTGAATACATTCATGAGCCAGCAACCAAACTGGAAAATAAAGAATATAGAAACATCAATCCCCTATGGACTCCATTCAGTCATTGTTCTCTCTGTGACCACTAATGGCATAGTTCATGATATCTCTTTTGATCTTATAGAAATAAAATCAGACAGTACATATGCTTTGATGTTTGGCTTTTTTAACTTTATGTTTGAGATTCATTCTCATTGTTGTATAGAATTCCATTATAAGAATATACCGCCGTGTTTAATCCATACAAATCCATCCACATGGAAATGTCTATCTATAAATAGACATTTTCTTTCGTAATTTTATCTTTACAAATACTGCTGCCATGAGAACGCATGAAATGTTGATATTTGATTTGCAAATATAACTAGAAGAACTGATGGATCATAAGGTACTCACATTTAGATCTAGTATTGACAAACTGCTTGTTCATAGTTGTTCCAGTTTACATTCTCACCAGCAATGTATAAGAATTCTACTTGTTCTATTTCCTCTCTCAAAGTTGGTGTTTCCTTGAGGGCTCAGCTAAAGTCTTTGTTGTAGTTTCATCCTCGTTCAATTTCTCTCTTAGCTCAGTCATGCTTTACTTCTCTAGCTCACTTGAAGTTGTTGTTGCTGAGAATCTTCCCGTCATAAAATCCTTGTGTTCAAATCTTTGTCTCAGAAGAGTTTTCCTTGATCTATCTATCTATCCATCCATCTATCTATCTATGTCTATTCATATACATATATATACACAAACATAGACACACATTATATATATACGTAAGTTGTATATTAACTATATATTTTATTTTATTATATACATGTATATATGCATGTAAAATATATATAATATATAATATTTTATATTATATATAAGAGTATATATATTATAAATCAGGTCTAGTCTTCTGCCTATTTCTGTACTTAGCTGTCTGTTTTTTCATATTTTTCAATAACAGGAACTCTATATTTTTTTTTCAGATTCACATTTCTCAATATCTTTTCTGTCTACAAGTTGCATTTTTAAACTTTTACAAGTTTTTTAATGAATAGAAAATTTTAATATAATACAGTAATCCATGCTTTGTTATTATCTTATAATTAGCACTTTTCATGTCTTTTTAAAGAGATGTTTGCCTGTGTCAAAGTTGTGAAAATATTCTCTTATGCTTTCAGCCATTAGTTTATTGGTTCACTTTTCCAATTTAGATCTGTAATTAATCTGGAATTGACTTTTGTGCATAGTGCAAGATCAAGTTCAAAATTATCTTTCTGTATGGATATTTAATGAATCCAGTACCTTCTACTGAAAATATCACATTTTCTCATTTCACTGCAATAACATCTTTATAATAAATCAAGTGAATTTACACGTGTGAGGGCTCTAATCTGTCCCACTATCTGTTTCCATTCCAATATCAGAATGTGTTTATTACTACAGCTTTTTAATAGTTGTTGCTCTCTGGTAGTATAATTTCTCTACCCATGTTCTGCTTTTTTCAGATGACTTTGATTCTTCTTGGCCTTTCCCATTTTTTGACACTATTTGCAATGTTTGTCAATTGCACAAAAAGAGTTTGTTGAGATTTTTATTCTGATTGCATTAGATTTGTTGATTATTTTGAAGGCGCATTGACCATTTAAAATATTGAGTCTAATGTATGAAGAAGAGTCTCCACTTCTCATAATAATAAATGTTTTGTTGTTTTTATGTAGAAGTCATCAACATACATTTTATTAAATTTATTTTTAAGTATGTGATGTTTCTGATGTTAGTCTCATCAAGCATAATTTTTAAAGTCTAATTTTCTATTTTTAAATTTTAGTGTATAGGAATATAATTTCTGTAACTTTGTAGCAGCCTTGCAAAATTCTCTTTTTAATTCTAATAGTTTGCCATTTTTTTTTTGAATTTTCTATATACACAATCATGTCACTTACAAATGACAGTTTTATTCTTTTGTTATCAATTCCACTGACTTCCTCCCCTTCCCATTCTCTTTACTTTCTGTCTAGGGCTGCCAAGAAGACTTTGAATGGAAGTGGTGATAATGGTTATCTTTGTCAAACTCCAATTCCAGTAAGAAATATCTTTAGTACTTCACCAGTAATATGACAGTTGCTAGAGGTTTTTGGTAGATATTTTTGTCAGATCAATGACATTTCTATATCTTCCTACTTGGTTAGGGTTTATCATGAATTAGTTTTTCATGTTATTGAACTCTTTTCTTGCATTATTGAGATGATTATATATTTTTCTCCCTTTCTCTGTAAATGTGATAAGATACATTAATTGACTTTAAAACGTAAAATTCATTTTTAAATTACAAGCATAATACACCATGGACACATCAGGGAAAACCAGATGTGTCCATGTGGTATTATGCTTGTAAATATCTCTTGATTTAATCTTCAAATATTTTCTTTAGGATTTCTAAATCTGTGACAATGAGAAATGCTGATTTGTATTTTTTTAGTGTAATAGAGGGTTAATTTAACTTGAAGTCTCACATTGCATAATCTATTCTATTCTCTAATATAGTATATACCTTTCTAGTATAAAATATTTAGAATTCCATGGAGTAAAATTGTTTGGCCAGTGATAACACATATATACTGTGAGTTTGCATACTGGTTAACATTTTACCTGGCTTGTGAGAACCTCAGTGTAAGAATATGAGCTAACACAGTATTTGACAAATATCTAATGTGTTTCTGAGTCTCAGGCAAAGCAAAAATGATTGTCCCTGACCTAGGCAAAGTCGTGCTGGAAATCTTGGTATGGCCAATTGATGAAAACAGAGTCACTATGGTATGTGTGGGGTGTCTGGGGAGTGACACTTTGCAGGACTGCTAAGGGCTTACTTGGACCCTGCTAGTCTCTCTAGGCAATTTGGTAGATATATACAAACAGGGAATTGTTCATCACCCACACCCACCCACCCACCCCATCCCCCCTCCACACACACTATTTTTTATTTTATTTTAAATTCTGAGATACATGTGCAGATGTGCAGGAGATGCAGGTTTGCTACGTACGTAACTGTTCGCCACAGTGGCTTGCTACACCTACAAACCCATCACCAAGGTATTAAGCCTCACATTAGCTATTTATCCTGATGCTCTTCCTCCCACTTTGCCCCCAAACAGGCCCCAGTGTGTGTTGTTCCCCTCCCTGTGTTCATGTGTTCTCATTGTTCAGCTCCCACTTATAAGTGAGAACATGTGGTGTTCTTATGTTCCATCTGCTCTAGGCTAGGCTACATACAAGGAGTTATAAAGACATGTGAACATCCACAGTTGATGCATTTAAGGGATAACAGTATATTGGAAACATAGATAAATGTATCAATAATAGGAGGCAAATTTTAAAGTCAAAAGAATAATTTCTTCATCTGGTGGTATGTAGAGCTGTATACTTGGAAGGGTTTCCTAATTATAATGAGATGAAGGCATGAATACATTAAACTGTTCATTTTAATGTATTTATGTGCTTGCTAAAGAAAGTGAAATCTTTAAAGACAAAAAATTAAAAATAAAGAAGAAAAGAACAGGAAAATAAGAGAGAGCTAAAATGAGATTAGGGAGAACAGAATAGTATCTTGTACAGGACACAAAACCAGATTTTCTTTGTGAATGAATGCCAATGGCAGCATTAGAGTCTGCAGACCTAATCACCGGATCCTCTGAACAGTAGGAGAATTACACTTAAGATTCTCACATTAAATCAGATTCCTGAAAGATGGAAAACAAGGTTCAAAATTCGACATGTGCTCTGGCTCCCAGCAGACACAAAAGTAAATCTTCTGTGGAGGAATGTCTCCCCAGTTTAGGTCCTCAGGGCTTTCATAGATAATATTCAACCAAATGTGAGCTCACAGCTCAAATCACTAAACGGCACACAATAAGAGAAGGTAGTATCAGCAGAAACAAAGGAAAATGTTAAATATTATAATGCTTAAATATAGCACACAAAATCACTCTGTAGAACATGTCTAAAAATAAAGTGAGAAACTGGGATTTTTAAAAGTAACAAGCTATAAAAAGATGACCAGATATCTCCCTTTCCCTGCCGCAAAGCACACAGAGAAAAAAATAAACAGACACATTAAAAAACTAACATACAAATTAGAACTCTAAGAAATGAAGAACGATGTCATTAAAATTACAGCCTTAGTGGATAAATTATACAGCCGATTAGGCATAACTTAAGACAGAGCTAATCTAAGATAGTTCTGATGCTAGAACACAACACAAAGAACCCAAGAAATAGAACATATCGGAAACAGGTTAAGGGACATAGAGGATGGAATGATACACACTGTTTTCCAACTGAAGAATACCACCACCACAACCACCACCACAATATGAAGAGCATTTTAAGGCAGCCAACAAAGAAAAGCCCCGTGTCTACAAAGAAAGAGAAAATTGCCAGGCTTGGTGGCTCACGCCTGTAATCCCAGCACTTTGGGAGTCTGAGGAGGCAGATCGCGAGAACAAGAGATCAAGATCATCCTGGCAAACATGGTGAAACCCTGTTTCTACTAAAAATACAAAAATTAGCCGGGTGTGGTGGCACGTGCCTGTAATCTCAGCTACTTGGGAGGCTGAGGCAGGAGAATCACTTGAGCCCAGGAAGCGGAGGTTGCAGTGAGTGGAGATCACACCACTGCACTCCAGCCTGGGTGATAGAATGAGACTCCGTCTCAAGAAAAAAAAAAAAAAAAGAAAGAAAGAAAGAAAGAAAGAAAGAAAGAAAGAGAAAGTGGACTAAGAGTAGACATCTCAACAATAAAATCAAACGACAAGAACAAAATAATTTCAAGGTGTTGAGAAAAAAAACAACATGAATCTAGAATTGTGTACCAAACAAATTATCTTTTAAGAAAGAGGATGAAATGACTAGTCAGATAAATGTAAACAAATTATTAATACCAGCAGGTGTCACTAGAGCAATGTTTAAAGGATTAACTCCAGGAAGAAGAAAAATGATTTCCAAAGGAAAGTCTGAAATACAAAAAGAAAACAAGCATTATCTATATAAAACAATAATTACAAAATGATTAATTTATGGGTTACAACAAAATACCAAAGCATACAATAATAAAATCACATAACCCAGGGACTGAGGACCAACTCTGTAGTAATTTTTGAATTTCTAAATATTTGAATTCAGAATGCCAGCTATGATACTGACTTTTGACAAGTATGCATAGTATATTTTTAAGGTTAACCATTCAGAGACTGGAAAGAAAGCAACTAACTTCCAGACTAGACACATTAAAAAATATGTAGAATAAGAAAAATATCACTTAAGAAGATAAAAGAATAGAAGAACAGAAGATCAGAAACAGAAGATCTGCTTTTTCTCAGGAAAAAGCAGAACATAAATTGACAGAAACATATACAAATATACCAGAAATCACAACAAATATGAATACACTAAAGTCACCAGCTTCAAGGTAGAGATTGTCAAATTGGATTTTTTGGAAGTTGTATGTTCTATACAAATGGCACACCTAAAACATAAGAACAAAGTAATGTTGAAAATAAAAGGATTGGGTAAAAGATATACTAGAAAAAATACTAACCCAAAGAAACTGAAAATAATTTTATTAATATCTGATAAAAGTAATATCTTTTCTTTTTTTTTTTTTTTGAGGCAGAGTCTTGCTCTGTCACCCTTGCTGGAGTGCAGCAGTGCAATCTCGGCTCACTGCAACCTCTGCCTCTGCCTCCTGGGCTCGAGATTCACATGCCTCAGCCTCCTGAGTAGCAGGGATTACAGACACCCGCCATCACAGCCGGCTAATTTTTGAATTTTTAGTAGAGACGGGGTTTTACCATGTTGGCCAGGCTGGTCTTAAACTCCTGGCCTCAAGCAAATCCACCTGCCTTAGTCTCTCAAAACGCTATCATTACAGGTGTGAGCCACCATGCCTGGTCTGATAAAAGCAATTTTAAAATAATAAGCATCCTTAGAGGGAAAAGGCTGTTGCATAATGCTATCTTACCAGGAAGATATTCCAATCTAACCTTTTACAAAGCTAACAAAATAGCACCAGATAATATTTGACAGAAACAGAGGGAAATGTGACAAAAGTGAAAATTGCTATCACTCTGAAGAATTTTTGCACGTTTCTCACTATACATATACATTAAACAGACAAAAGTAAACATATAGAAGATTTTATCAACAAGATTATGAAGATTTACTTAATGAAAATATAATAATGGAAGTTTCCAAAGTGCCAGGTACCGAAGTGCTTTGTATGTATTAACTAATTTATTCCCATCAACAGTAGTATGAGATAGAGCCTATTATAATCCCCAATTTACAGATGCTTAAACTGAAGCACAGAAAATTCACTGCAACCTCTGCCTCCTGAGCTTCCAGGTTTCATGGCTTCTAGTGACACAGCTAATAGGTAGTTGGGATTTGAAACCAGGCATTCTGGTTCTAACGTCAGTACTTTGAACTGCTGTGCCATTTTGCCTGACAACTATGCATACAACAATTCCAGCATATACACTTTTTCAGTTATATGTACCTCATAAACATATTAATTTATAAAGCAGTACTTAACACATTGCAAAGAATAGGCCTCATACAGCACATGTTCTTTGACTATGATGAACAATTAAGTTAGTAATAAATAAAAATTTAAAGTGTCACATTCATTGGGGAATTTAAAAAATATTTTTAAATTATAAGACAAACAATGAAACTTTTTATTAAAGTAAAACTATTATGATAATAAAAACACTAATCTATCAACATTTGGAATATGATGAAAACTGTTTTCAAGAGTTATGTTAGCCTTCTATAATCATATTAAGAAGCAAAAATGGCTGTAAATTATTAACATTAACATCTAACTTAACTCGTTAGAAAATAACAAGACAAAAGAAAATTTAATTAGTAAGTTCAAAATAGTGATATGAACAAAAGTAGTGAAATTTAAACAAAATTAAAAACAAAAGTCAACAAAGCCAAGAAATGTTTGTTGAAAATGCTAATGAAATTTATAAAGCTGTAGGAAGGCTTGCTAACATGAAAAGAGACAGTAAGTAATATTAGGAATGAAAACAGAGACACAGCCACAAATACAGCAGATGATAATTTATGAGAATAGCATGACCAATTTTATACTAAAATTGATAACAAAAATGAACATATTTCTAGATAAATATAATTCACTTAAATTGACTCAATAAGAAACAGGAAGTTTGAATCACTCTGTACCATTAAAAATGACAGAGTCTTTAAAAAAAATATCTTCAGGACATTGAAGGAACCAAAGCTGAAAGAGAATACCAAAATCACTAATATAAGTATTTTTAAAAGGTGTAGAAATTGGACTGTACATAAACCCTAAAACTTCCTATATAGAGCTCTATATGCTTCTTTATCCTTTATCTTTTCTCTTTTAGAGGTCTCCTAGCTTCTAGAGTAGGAGTTAGCAAACTTTTTTGGTAACAGAGGAGATAATAGATATTTTAGGTTTTGTGAACCACATGGTCTCTGCTGCAGCTAGTCAGCTTTGCCATTGTAGTGCAAAAGCAGCCACAGACAATACATAAATGAATGAGTTTATGTTCCCATAAAACTTGTTTCAATAACTTGTGTGTACTAATAAAACTTTATTTATAAAAGCAGACCGTGGGCTGACTTTTGCCTTTGGGCTATAGTTTGCTGATTCCTTTTCTAGGGCAATGGTTCTTAATCTGCTGTAATTTGGAAAATCTGAGGATCTTTAAAAAATATTGATGACATTTGGCTCCTACTCCCAGATACTCTGATTTAATTAGTATGGCATGGGAGCTGGACATCAGAAATTTGTTTTGTTTTGCTTTTTTTTTTTAAGTTGCCAAGGTTACACTAACATACAGCAGAATTGAATGTGACAGCAGAGTCACAAGGTGGAATGAACCAGGGAGTTTATTAACTCATGAGAATAGAGTCCCTGTTGCCAAATTGCATTGATCTATGGTGTCAGAAAGAAATATACTTTTATTGTGAAAAGTCTTTGGGACAATGAGGTGGTTTGATACAGAATTACTCCAACTAATATAGTAATGGGTAAATGGCAGTATTGCTACAGAAAATAAATATGTGTATTTACCTTTGTGGTTGGTCAGCTAGTAACGTGATATCAGAGGCTGTGTAAATAAGAGACCATATTACATAGTACAAGAGCATTTGGTAAAATAGTTGCATGCTACAATGTGTAAAGCAGACCATTTGCTTGGAGAAATGTAGCTTTAAGGTACATGGCTGAAAAGAAAGAGTGAGTGGATCTTGTCTTTTTCTTTCTTATTTATTTATTTATTTATTGAGACAGAGTCTCACTTGGTTGCCCAGGCTAGAGTGCAGTGGTGTCC
Organism: Cacajao melanocephalus; assembly: GCA_963573385.1. Classification (NCBI taxonomy): domain Eukaryota; kingdom Metazoa; phylum Chordata; class Mammalia; order Primates; family Pitheciidae; genus Cacajao; species Cacajao melanocephalus. The sequence goes on along the minus strand of CAUYLG010015058.1, from coordinate 115,936 downwards.
TCTGTGATCTTGGCTTTTGGCTCACTGCAACTTCTGCCTCTTGGGTTCAAGCGATTCTCTTGCCTCAGCCCCCCTAGTAATTGGGATTACAGGCATGCACCACCGTGCCCAGCTAATTTGTTTGTATTTTTAGTAGAGACAGGGTCTCACCACGTCGGTCAGCCTGGTCTTGAACTCCTGACCTCATGTGATCTGCCCACCTCAGCCTCCCAAAGTGCTGGGATTACAGGCATGAGCCACCATGCCCAGCCTACCTTGGCTTCTTTTGGCTGACATTGACAAGGGATAAAATAAAGAGAGGAGCTCCATAAAAATTTTCTTGGTTTGGAATTTCAAATGTAAGAGAATTAAAAAGATTCCAGAAATTTGAGGCATTAATTGTTTAGAAAATTCACTGCTTCTAGGTCTCAAATAATGAAAGTTAAGAATATTTAAAAAAAAAAAGCTGTATACTTAGCAAGAATTCAATAAGTAGTCTCAATAACAAAAGGAAAAGTAATTTGGCCCTTTAGTAAAGATAATTCTGAAAGAGGTACAGTTATCTTGAGAGCTTACTATTCCAGATAAACTCAAGGTTGCTGTCAACACATGAAAAGGAGACATGAAAAAGCCTTTGAGGAGGATGAAAAAAAAAAAAAAAAAAAAAAAAGAAAAGAAAAGAAAAATAAAGAAAGAAATAAAAAGAAAAAAGAAAGAAAGAAAGAAAATTTTAAAAACCTGTCTGGAAAAAACTGTTGGGTGTAGTCACTAGTATATGAAACTGATTGGAATGAAATAAGTCATAAGCCCACAGTGTTTTTGAGGAAACAATATTGTCATGAAACCATCGTCCCAGTTCAAAGCCTTGTGAGTGCTTGGCAAAGCTTAGAATGACCTTTGGATTGGATGTAGGCCGCAAAATATAAGTAGTCCCCAAAGAGAGCATTCCCAAATGTCCACTTCAATTGTGACTTAGGGGTGTAATGGATAGGAGAGAACCTCTGAGTTTGCAGCCAAGAGCCAATGGAAACAATGAATGCTCAAAGAAGTATTGTTCAGAGAACAGAATCAGAGCTTGTCTGTGAACTTTCTCCATTCTCCATTAGAGGAACACGGAGATTTCAAAGTTGCATTAGTCCAGTAACTGCTGTGTCTCTCCTATTTACCTCTTTTCTGAATAGGTACCCAGAACCTGAGAACTCATGTTGAAAACTGATGGAGAAAACCATGCATCAATGAAGTATCTTGAACCTTGAGCTAGATGAGATGACTTAGTGGGGATTTGGCTTATTTCTCCTGGGAACAAGCTGAGTGTATTCTATGATGGGAAGAACAGTATAATGGATACTTAGTAACCAGAGCTGAGCACTGAAGCAGAAACAATGTGATATGTTGTCTAAAACATGCTGCATGTTTCCTTTTTCTTCTGGAGACAGTTAGACTACATTTCTCAACTCTCATTGCAATGAACAGACCAAAGAAACGTGAGTGGAAGTTATAAATGCTACTTCCAAGTCTGGCTTCTAAAACCTCCTGTGTGACACTTCACATGCTCTTTCTCTCGTCCTGTCCTCTGCAGCTGAATGAAATGAAACTGGAAGAGAACTTAAAGGCCATAGAGGATCTGAGCCATTACATGGAAAGAGCAAGGGTCCATGAGTGACAGCTTAAAACAGGGTCCCTCTCTACTGCCAACCTGCATGGATGGTGACATGAATGAGAAATAAGCAGTATTGAGTCAGTTCAGAGATATCCGAAGGTTGATTGTTATAGCAGTTGGACTTCCCTATTATCTAATATCCTGGGCTATCTTCCAATGCTTAGCTAGTAAGAGGGGCTCTAGGGATACCAGTTAAAGAACTCTGGAATACATCCCTTGCAAGTCTAAGATATGAGAGTTTGCAATTAGGTCACAGTAAGAAATCTAAAGCTGACTGTAGACTGAAGTCTGGCTTCAGTAAATATAAAAGAGAAAAGAAGAGCTGACTAACTGCTTTGAATTAGAGCCAGGAGAAACTGCTGCATTGCTACTGACCTGCAGTTAGAAAGTTTGTCAGGGCAAGGAGCCAGTGATTGTTTCCCAAAGAACATGTGTGGGCCAATGATACAGAGCTCATTGGAGTTTTGGTTGGTTCTGTCCAGTAGGTCTGCCTGGAGGGACAAGGAAAACTTACAGAAGGAGATGGGTGGTATACCTGTGAAGGCCCAAAGAAGGAGAACAGATCCCCAGAGACCTCCTAGAATAGCTAGAAAAGACTGTGGTCAAATAAACTGCAGGGGAGGAGTGTCCAACCTGAAACCTCTGAGGAGTTCAGGGAAACACCCCAAGAGAAAAAAAAAGGCAGCGTTAATCTGCGGCAGGGCCTAGAGAGTGAGAAGTCAATCAGGAATAAGAAATGACCCCTCTCCTTGTCCCCTGTACCCTTTGACCTAGAGGGGACCAAAACAGAAGCTAGCTTATGAAAGATGTGTTATAGAATTCAGGGTAACTGAGGTTATGTTGCTGTAGCAAATAACAAAAAGATCTCAAGGACTTCTTGTTTATTTTACGTTCTTTTTTTTGCTCACACTACAGTCTTACGGGTTGTCATGGGTCTCTTCAGCACAGTTCCTGCAGGCACACAGGCCAGTAGAGGTTCTGTCTTGATACATATTTCCAAAAGACATTGTCATTGCATAGCACAGCATTAGGCCACTGTATGGCTATCCCATGGACCTCAATTGTCCAATATTTAAAATGGAAATTATGTTATAAAGCAGAAAAAAAGAACAACACATACCAGCATTTCTCAAATTGTTTTAAAAGAAATGTGTGTGTGTTCATGTATCCCAGATTAGAATATTTTAATTATTGTTTTTTTCCTCTAACATATTTCACAAAACGCACTTCTGCAAAGGCTAGAATACAAGCAACTTGGTATTTCATGTCATTGCTGTTGTTGCCGTCACACTCCTCTGAGAGTGTATGGATGACCACACCCGACTTTCTTGGTGAAACAGCATCCTATGTTTATCTGTTTGGACTTTTACTTTTGAGATTCAATCCCAAGCATCTTCTTGCTTGCAGGCAAAGTGACCACTAGAGAGAAGCAACTGCCAGGAAGAGCAGTTTCTTCACTCCATGGGTAATTTGAGCCCTCTGAGTTATACTGCAAGGGTTTGGACAAAATACCTAGTTCTAACAGGAAGTTAGAAGTCAAGAAACCTGACTACTGTCAAGCTCTTTCACTGACCTTGATCAAACCACACTTGGGGGTGGGTGCAGAGGTTCACATCTGTAATCCCAGCACTTAGAAAGGTCTAGGTGGGAGGATTGCTTTAGTCTAGGAGTTTGAGACCAGCCTGGGCAACATAGTGAGACCCCCATCTCTACAAAAAAGTAAAATAGGCATGGAGGTACAACTGTGGCTCTGGCTATATGGGAGGCTGAAGTGGGAGGATTGCTTGAACCCAGAAGTTCAAGGTTGCAGTGAGCTATGGTTGTGCCACTGTACTCTAGCCCAGACAGCAGAGCAAGAACCTGTCTCTAATAAATATGTAATAAACAAACAAACCACATTTAGGCTCTGTGTCCCTGGGTCTTTATAGACGCAAAGTATAGCCTTGAGAAACATGAGTAGCCTTTATTTACTTGTGTTAAACTCTCCCAGTAATTCTTTTTGTAAGGCTCTTCATCACCTCTTTAAAGACTAACTGAGGCAGCAACTCCTCCCTGGGCTCAGAGATGACGTTCTCTCCATTCAACCAGCTTGTCCTCAGCCCTCATGGAACACATCGCCCTTCTTGAGCTGATGGGAGTCTGAAAAACAATTTTGTACATCAAAGATAACCCTCTACTCCTCTATAGGCAGAAAAACAGATCGCAATTAGATGAGCCAGAGACCTTAATAAATGCAGATGTCCATTTAAATAAGCCGGCAGCTTTTGGGATATAAACAGAAACAGAAACATACTTCATAATTAGAAATGAATGATGAATGAATGAGTCAGTAGAGGGTGGATTAAAGCAATACTTTATAGCAAAGAGTCAGAAAGTCAGAGTCCAAATCTTGGATCTCTCAGTAATTGTGTTAATTTTTTGGTAGATTATTTAGTGTTTCTGAGTTTCAGCTTCTACATCTGTACAACGAATGTGATGATACTTATTTGCGTGCATGCATGAAGCTAGGTATGTTCTAGCACCCAAATGTTCAACTTAAGAAACAAAATGAAGGGCAAAGAAAAACAGCAAATTTTGTGCATCTAATACCTGGTATAGTTGAGCCAACTAGAGCTTTGGGACATATCACACTGGTGGTCAAACCCAGCTCTGCCATCTACGGGCTGTGTGACCTTGAACTTGTCACTGACCCATATTCAACCTCATTTTTTATTTGGAAACCTAAGGTATGAATAGCTACTTGAGATCCAAAGGAGACAGATGATAGGCGACAAGTCAACAGCTACCAAGGATTATTATTTTTCATACAAGATACTGTTCTAAATGCATCCAGATTAGTACCAAAATATAATCTCATCAACTCTCTAAAACCGGAATTATTATCCCCATTTCACAGGCCAAGAAACTGAGAGAGTTAAAACTAGACAGTCTCTGGACTGTTTCCATGGTCTAATCTTTCATCATACCTTAGCTGTAGTAGAAGACGTGTTGACCCATGCTGACTACTAGAGCTCCTGGCTAAGGTTTCCTTTGTTTTCCCTTGTTTGTTTGTTTGTTTTTTTGAGACAGGGTCTCACTCTGTCATCCTGGCTTAGATGAAGTATTGCAGTCACAGCTCACTACAGCCTGGGATTCCTGAGCTCTAGTGATCCTCTTGCCTTAGCCTCTAGAATAGCTGGTACAATACCGGCACATGTCACCATACCCAGCTAAATTTTTATTTTTTGTAGAGACTGGAGTCTTGCCATGTTGCCCAGGCTGGTATCACATTCCTGGCCTTGAGCTATCCTCACGCATCAGCCTTCCATAGCCCTGAAATTAAAGGTGTGGGCCACCGCGACCAGCCTAAGGTTCCCTTTGATCACTGCTATTTCCTCTGCAGCCTTCCCAAAGCTTTGGGGGTACACATTTTCTTTCCCTACCGTTTTCTCCTCCAGTGTCTGCATTGACTGAAATCACCCACTAGATGGTGCTCATATACTAATTTTGGTTTACTTTGGCGTCTGCCCCATGAATTAAAAATTTACTTTATACATCAACAAACCTAAATCTCTCTATAAATCTCAGCTTGTGAGAATCATATACTTGTAAAGATTTTTTTTTTAATTCAGGGTGAACTCTGGAGGCTTAGTTATCTTGCTTAAAAATGCAGACAAGCCTTCTATAAATTTACCAGCTGAGGCCCTCCTATGGCCATGAGCAGTCTCAACACTATGTGTGTGTCTGCTACAGGGTGAGTTGGAAATTATTAGTGGCTTTTTCTCTGAGTATAGATCGACGGGCTTGCGAGAGCCCACCAGCTCTCCGTAGCTTCTGCTTACGGCTCTGTGAAAGGAGACACACAATACAGACTCAGCTCACAGCTAATGTGAGGATCAAACAGGGTATTCTGGCAGATTTGATGACTCCCTCACTTCCACTTCTTCCTCTCATTGCCTGTCACAAATGTCTATAAAATCATCATTTGGGTAAAGTATCACACCCCTCTATAACAACAACAACAACAATAACCAACCTCTATATAGCCTTTTGTGGTTTACAAAGCATGTCTCTCTCAAATATTTAACATGTCTAAATTAATAGTCAATGTTATTTACTCCACTTTACAGAGGAGAAGCTGAGGCTCGAGAGTAAGTGAATTCCTAAGGATCTACAAACTGTTTAATTACAGTGCCAGAACTTGAACCCAAGCCTTCTGATTACAAGCATCTGGCTATTGTCACTACACAAGATAAAAGCCTTTTATTATATCTAAGGAATACACTTAAAATGACAACTCATCTCCTGCTACTTCTTTCATCTTCTGAATACCCCTGAATTTCACCTTCACAATTCAGAGTCCCTGGAGGGAGAAAACAACCCTCTCTCTCCACTTTTCTTGTTTCCTCCCTCCTGTCTTCCATTCTGGTGCCCAATCCAGCAATAAATATTGTGGGAGGCAACAGAGAAGACACTGTCTGTGTTCCATGTAGCTACAGAACACCAAAGCTGGAAGGGATTATTGTGATTATCTCATCTAACCACCCCTTTTCCATCTAAGGAAACCAAGCCAGGAAGAAGAAGTATTCCTATATGTGATACCATGGGATTGTCTCAAACGACCTACTTTTATTTACAGTGAATCTATACCTTGGTATCCATTAATTTGAAAGCTGTGTTCATGCCAACTACACTTCCTTTAAAAGAACATCCAGTTTTTTCACTCATGCGGCATCCCCTTTCCCTCTGACCCCCAACATGCATACACAATAATCTTGAGATCTTCAAACTTTGTCTTATGAAATATTTACGTTACCACTTTACTAACTTAGGGTCTGAGGGAAAGCAAATTCAACAAAATCTGAGCTGTAATTGGCCTTTTTATTCTTTATTTGCCTTATACCTCCAGTTTGTCATGCACATGTTTCTGCTATTGAAGTAATCTCAATGTATTACAGCTGCCTCTCTCCTTGCTGGCTTCTCTCGTGGAGCTGAATAGCTTGCAGGAAAAGAACTAAATCTTAGAAATCTTTGTAACTCCGGAGTCTACTCTAGTTTTTGGCAAAGAGTAGATGATCAATAATTAATTGCTAAATTAAATTACAGTGCATTAAATTGGGCCTCCACATTAAGAACCACCTTTCTGGGCATGTATCATCAGGATTTTAAAATCCAGATAGATTTAGAAAAAAAAAAAAGCACTATTAATACATATTGAAGGTTGAAAGTCTATTACGATATTTAAGTTTTAACAAGCGCTTTTCTAATTCTGCCCTCAAGATCCCTCTGGTTAGGTGAGGGTATTTGAATTAAGGATTAAGCCACACAGGATCTTCTACTTTGGTGAATATCATTTGAGCTCCTTCCACGTGAAAACGTAAGCAATCAGGTGTTCTGAAGGCCACAAAATTCTTATAGGCAGCAACAAATCAGGGAACACCACCTGGAGGAGGAGACGTAGAACCAGGCTTTAAAGCACTGAATTTGGAGAGGCATAGAGGAGTCCCTCCAACAGGAAAGAGGGTTGCAAGGTTTAGGATTTGCAATGATGTGAAAGCTGGTCTAGTCCTCCAGCTTGGTGGACTTAAAACTCCACGATTTTTACAGGCAGAGGGACTTTAGGTCTTCTAGTCCAACCTTCCATTTCACACATGGGGAGACTGAGGCTAAAGCCGGGAGGTAAGTTGGCCAGTATTCCCCAGCAAGTGAGGATGAGTGCCCAGGTCAGACTTACAGCCCTATGCTCTTTTCACATTTCTTGAATAATCCACTGTGCACCTGGCGACGCTTTTCTTTCAGAATGCAGCCACAACTTCGTTTTCTCTGCATGGCAGGCAGCCAAAAACCTTGAAGTTCTCCATGTTACCATTTTGCCTTCTGCAGAATGGGATATTAAAGTACTCACTTGGGGGAGAGGTCATGGGGTTTCATCAATAAATGTTTGTGAATTGCTCTTAGCTATTTGTGCCAGAGGGACTCCAGAACTGAAAGACCCTGGTGGCCATGGTGGTTGTATTTGAGCCTTTTTTGAGGTCTTCCCTCTACTCAGCAGAATTAAAGAGATGGTTTAAGTGATAAACTATTCCTTATGAGCTGTATTTGTGTTGAAAGCACAGCATGAGTTCCCTACACGCTTCCTCTAGCGCAACCACAGCTATGCACCAATCCTCTTGGGTTCAGAGATGGAACTTTGGTTAAATGCGTGGAATTTATTCTTAGTCCTTTTCTTAATTACAACTTTCTTTTTATTTCTCTGGCGTTCTCTAGGGGAGGGGTTAGAGAAGAGAGGAAAAGGAAGAAAGAAAGAGGGGCAGGGAAATATACATTCAACGCTTTTGTTTTGTTTCTCGGCTGCTTGCTATCAGCAAAGTAGAGAGACTTAACAGATCTTGCCAAGATGCAGACCTCATTCCTAGGAAGCCAGAGCTCAGAAGACATGGAACAAATACAGTAAAAACCTAACTTGAGGTGAGGGCAATCGTTATTCGAGTAACAAATTCCATAGGCTGATAGTGAAAGACTAAACTTTTGTCTATCATTTAATAAACAAAGAAAATGGACTTTCAAGAGAGCTATGCAGTTATGTGGAAGATGTTTCAGCAAATTGCTATGTAAAAACCAACACCATTGCTACTCTAGCCTAGTCTTGCAGATTTTCCTTCTGTGTCCAGTCAGGCATCTCAAAACACTAAAACCCTACTCTCTCTCATGTTATGGTCCTTCTTTTATTCAAAATCCAGGTCTAAAATGTCCCCTGAATTTTTATGCCAATGTCCTACCTTAGTGAATATTACTCAATACTGGGGCTCCTTTAAAACATGTAAATAGGCTGCATGTAGGTACCTTCTGACTACCTTTTTTTCTTCTCCTTTACCTCCTCCACCTTCTCCTTTTTTTATCTTCTTTTCCTTATCCTTCCTGTTTTTTTGTTTTTGTTTTTTGGTTTTTTTTAGTTTTCCTTTTTCACTGTGATCATTAAGCCATACACTTCAGAGCACTGTGCAATCTACAGAGGGAGAAAGTTAAAAGAAGATGGATTTTGGAGGTAAATATCGTACTTGTAAATGCTGCCTTGGTAGACTGGCTGTGGGAAATCAAGCAACTTCTGAAACGACATAAGACAGATTTCTCATCTACAACATGAAGAAAAGAATGCATTGTCCACAGGCTTCTTGTGAGGATAAACAGAGTGGATTAACGCACCACAGTACAATCTGGGATAAATGAGCACTTGACATTTGTGAGTTTCTGCAACCTCCTTTGATCATGAGCTCAGATGGTAGGCACTGGAAGTTCTGTTTCATACAAGCACAGTTACGGAGCCCTGGGGGAGTAAGTTCCAAAGGGACTTCTCCCTGGGTGCTTCTACCAACACTCATTTTCCCCCACGGAGCAATTAAACCATCTGACCAAGAAGGTAGTTACTGTGGGGTTTAAGAAGGTAGGTTAAGGAGTAGAAGAGAACTGAAATGGATCCCAGCTGCTCTCCTGCTAGCTCTGAGATGCTGGTCAAGTGCCTAACACTTGTATTTAAACTCCAATATATTTTCCACACCTACAAGAAGGGAGACAAACTACCTTATTTGCCTTTGTAGTAAGGACTAGCAAGTGTGAAACTTCAAATGATATCTGGCACACAGCAAATTTGTTTATTATTATTTTTTCAAGAATAGCCCCAAGAGGGTAGATGCTTAGGACCATAGGACTTCAGTGGAGTGAGGGGGCACAGTGAGCTGGTAAAAACCATGCTTCTCACCAGGCTGGGTTGTGCTCTCACCTCTTTCCCTCACTGATAAGAGATTAGTATTGCACACACAGTTCTGACCCAGTGCAAGGATTACCTGTCCCATGAAGCCTTCTAAATCCCATCTCCCTCCTCTTGTCCACCTCCGGAAGTGGCCACTCTTCTCCCTGAGTTTCTGGAGCACTGTGTGTCTCTTCTCTCTGTCAGTGAGCACTGTCTATCTGGTGCCATAGAAATTGATACTCATGTTCCATTTTTCACGTTTGGACATGACAGACTTTAGGACACAGACCATGGCTTTTACCTCTTAATCTACCTTTCGGGGCAAGTTTATTTTTCCAATATATATGAAATAAAAAGATTGGCAAATGAGTGATCTGCTAGTTCCAGCTCTAATGTATACTATAGTAATTTTTGCGGAGTTTATGGGATTCTTTGTGAAATAAGTGTCATAAGCAAAGAGATGTGATGAACCTTTGAAAGTGATTTGGCCTCTTCAGAATATCCAGTAAGATGTTTTAGACCGTATTTCTGAACTTAGTTCAGCCATTCAGAAGGAAGTAAGACCACTGATTTGTATCAGGCACTGCAGAGTTCCTAAATGGCAATGGGATGTGCTAAAGAAACAGAAGGAGAGGCTTGCTCTTACCCGGAATTCGTTGTCAGAATTGTCACAGTAACTCAGTGTTGTTGGTTGCTGTCAAAGAACAGACTGAAAGAAAAACAACTGTGTCTCAAATGCCCAGCAACTGAGTGGGTAGAGAGGTTTTTATTGCGCTGGTCATAAACAGCTTTTACAAAGAGTGCTTACTTGAACCCTGCTTGAACTAGCTGGATGCTGGTGTATTCACTACTGAAAGAAGAATTTCTTAAAGGGTTTGGGTTGCTCCCACTTCTTGTCATGGAGTGAGCCAATTTTTATGTCTGTTTATTACTTTGTAGCCCAGCTGGACCCCAGAAGGATGGGGCTATTTTCCCCAGAAGGATGGAAAATAACACATATGCACACAGATACCAAAATGAAGCCAGAAATCTTCTGGAGCTTAGATAAACATTAGTCTCGTAAATAAGTACATTATCAGACCACACAAAGTACTTCCTACCAGGTCTCTTCCTCAGAAGTTACACTCCAAATAGCCTCTTTAATTTGCCCAAGTTCATATAATCAAGACACATTTATTGATTACCTACTGGGTGACAAACCCTAAGCTATATATCCCTAGAGACATAGTGACAAACCCTCTCGTTTCTTCTACAGAGTTAGAGGTACATATGCAGAGACAAATGCACAAACCTAAGTCAGTTAGCAGCAAAGACAAGCCAGGATGAATACCAACTTGTGATATGTTGGGATATGGATTACCAAAGAAGAGGTCTGAGTCCCGTCACTGCTAGCAACTTGCTGAATGTGCAGTTACCCATTTATTCATTTCATTATAAAGCAAACAACTAAACATAGTAGACCAGGCCCTGTGCTAGGTACTTAGGATAGCTTCAACAAGTCATTTAACTTGTTTATTTATGCACTTATTTAAGAGTTAATGAATATATAATAGGTGAGGTACAGTGCCAAGTGCTGGGGAAAGGTGAAGACACAGTTCCTGCCCTCTGGGGGTCAGGCTCCTCATCAGTACAATGGTGTGTACTGGAGAAAAGAAAGTAGAGGATCCATTGGTCTCTAATGTTTCCTCTGCCAAGAATATGCTAAGCAGTGGATTGGAGGATATTGTGGTTCGTTCGCTAAGTGTCAGGTCAAGTTGATGAATGGTCATTTGTAAAAATGGAATAAACCACTAGACTTTGAATTACAGACTTCTGGTTGGGAATTCTCTGAGCTCCTCAAGCACAGCACTTATATGCCTATGCATTCCTTTAAGAATACAAGTCAATTGTGTTCATCTTGTACGTTACATCTCTTTATAGTTTACAAGGTACTTCCACGTGGACAGTTTTATTTGCTCTACATAACAACTTTATGAAGTCTGGGTTTTAACATAGTCTTTTTAAAGATAAAGAACCCCAAGTTCACAAGAGACCGAATTTACTTATTAGTGTCAGTGAGGAGTGGAGCTGGGACCAGAGACCGCATCTCTGACTTCATAGTCTGATTCTCTGGCAGTGACAGCAATATTCATTCATTTGGTGGGTGTATTTTAAGGACCAGTTATGGCCCAGGTTTTGTGAGATCCTGGAGAAGTGCTGAAGAATGAAGCAGCATTTCAATGGTTGTACAGTCAGGTCTCTAATTCTTATGCAAAATCAACAGGAATTCACATTGCTTTGTAGTTATAGTTCTACACACAATTTAAAGCAAAATCTCCTAGAATCACAAGTTCCTTCAGGCCAGGTTCCAGGTAGGAAGATCAACACTTTGTGTGAAGCACTTGATAAAACACTTTTATATCTTCATATCAATTTGATTAATGCATTGTATAGAATATTACCTCTGTCTATTGACAATAAAGTGCAGATTCTGAGAGACTCAAAATTATACAAATGGTTAATGGAATATCTAGAATTGAATCCCAAGTCACTTGAGTATCTTTGTCAAGCAGTGCTTTGTTATGTCCACTCCCTAAACTGCACTCCATCCCTCTGCACCATATTTAGTGCCTTGAGAGGGTACTTTACCTAGAGCAGTAGCTCGTAAGTCATTGTGGATAAATTAGACGCGGGTTAATTGCATTTCTGAATGGGCCACACATTCAGCTTCTAGTATCTAACTGTCACCACATCTGAAAGATATCTTTCCTCCTGGAAAGAAGAGCACAATGAGAGTGTGAAATATGGAGAAGGATTGAGAAGAAAAGAGTAGAAGATAAAGAAATTATACAGAAGGAGAGGAAGAAAGACCAAGGGCTTTGGGGTTAGATCGACCAGGGTTTGATCTTAATATTGTCACTTACTTGTGTACAATTTAGATCAAGCATTTCAACTTTAAGGGATTATGGGGTAGTTAAGAAAATTAAGGGCGATAACGTGTGGTCAATAGCGCAGTGCCTTGTCTATAAAAATACTCCATAAATATGAGTTCTTTTGATTATTCAAGGCTGTGAGAAGGTAGGGTCAAATACAGGGTTGTAAGTAAGTATGTGATATATTTTGGGGGACCTTTGAGAAATACAGAAAGATAAAATATGGAGACTGCATGGGACATAGGATGAGATAAAGTTGAAACAACACTATGGTGTCGGATTTCAAAGGGCTGTCAATGTCAATCTAAGAGATTAGGGCCTATTCTGTTGTTACAAGGGAGCTATAACCATCTGAGTGTTTTATAAACATCACTGTGAGAATAGACTGGAGTAGGGTAAAGAGTGTACATGGAGACATGTTGAGAAGCTAGATCAAGATAGAGTGGCATGCACACGGTGCCTTTGCTCCTAACTTGCCTTTAACAATACCTGAAATCCAAAGCGCCTGATGCCTAATTGTATAAACTTGAACCCCTCTGAGTCAGAACAAGACACAAATCTTCATCTACTGCATTGTTGGAAAGGCTATATGCATTTATTTTATAATACATTAGCCTTTTTGGACTGCGTCCACGTCATAGAGGTTTTCTAATCTATTTTGAGCCCTAATTGATTACAGCATTTGGAAAAATGCACAGCAAATTGCTCCATTAATCAAGGTAAATCAAGCTGATGTCATAGATGCTAAATATATGTCTTTGCAGTAATACTATTTCCATGGCTGGAGCTAAAGCTGTTGTCAGTTTTTCTACTTGACAGTCATTGTCTTCTCAGGAGACCATGGCTTAATCTCTAAAAACGCATGGTGGTTCTTCTCCATGGCTGGATTCTTGGGTCCTTCTCCCCACATTTAAGGCAGAGGTTGTAGGAGAGAGTGAGACTTCCTCCTTATGTATAAACTAAAAGGCAGTGAGAAAGGGGTCATACCGCAAAGGCTAGGAAGACAGGAAAGGAGATAGAGAAGGCAGAGGATTTTATGAAACCAGAAGGACGCTGGCATATCACATTCCTTGGCTGATGAGAGAATTGAGAAATTAAAGAGTTTTGTTGAGATAGAGATCACAGTTTGGAGGAAGGCACAAAGATCATCCAGTCCTCCTGATAAGACTTCTGAAGCACAGAGATAGAAAGGAATTTATCAGAGATCACACAGCAAATTACTTTCGGAGCTGGTATTATACTAAGAATCAGGTGTCCTGAGTCCTTATGCAGTGTTCTTTCTACATGATAGAAAGCATTGTTGTCTTATGTTTTTTCTCTTCTTTTTCTTCTTTCTCATTTTTATCCCTACTGTTTATCATCTTCTTAAGGTTCAATATGTGTCAAGTTGTATAATCAGCACTCAATATTATTACAACCAGGTAAAATTAATATTACTTTTATTTTCATTTTTAAAATGAGGCAATGGAGACTCAAAGAGGTGAAGTCACTTGACCAAAGGATCTCTGCTACTCGGGGATAACAGGGATTCAAATGGGAATATCTAACTCATATGCCTGGGGACTTAATCATCATGCTGGACATCACGATCCCTTTTCCAGCATTTCTGCATACCTTTTTGAACAACTCTTTTAACACGGTGCTTTGCGCTTCATACACAGTATTTTTAAACTTCACAATGATGCTGGGAAACATTGAATATTATTATCTTGCTAGTTCTGGTGAAGTAACTTGTCAAAGTGTCACAGGTAGGAGGTTTCAGAGTCAGCCATCAAACCCATAGACTCTTTGATGAGGCTGGGTAAGGTGGTATATGGCAATCGAGATAAGAGATGAAATAACTAAAACTCAGCTCTTCCCCTGAATGACTGTATCCTGATCCTGACGAAATGACTTTTCCTTTCTGGGTCCCAGTTTGCACATTTGTACCATGAAGATACTGAGGCTCCCATTATGCCCTGTTATTCTATAAGAAAGATCAACAGCAACAACAATCATAATTTAAAAAGCAGAGGAAGAACGCAATCCAAGAAGACACATGTAGAGCCTCTAAAATCATGAAGGATGATCAAAAGAACGAGTTGGGGATGAAAATAGAGACTCAGAAAGCTTATCCTCAGGTTAGTTTTGGAAGGTCATCTGTGGCCTGGGTGGTGCCCCATTAGGCCTAGATCAAAAGCAGAACAGTGATGCAATCGGCTGTTTGTATACAGATGCTAGCCTCCAAATCCCCACATGGAAACATCTGCTGGAGACAACCACTTAACAAATAAGCAGGCAATTAGGTAGCAGATCCATCTGTGCCAAGAGCATGGGACCACCAGCGGCGGGGAGGCTGCAGCAGAGGCGAGGGCCATGCTGGGAAGAATGCTTTTGCATTCATGCAAGAATCACACTATCTAAGGCAGGAGAAAGGAGAGAGGACCAGGTGCAGAGCTCAGCAGAGAAGATCATTTTCTGCTTGTTCTGGGGCTTCATGATGCTCAGTCTTGGCTAAAGATTATAATCACCTGGAGATTTTAAATATACTGATGCCCAGGTTGTACTTTAAAACAATTCAATCAGAGTTTCTAGGAAGGGGGATCAGCATCAGGGTTTCTAAAAGGTTACCTAAGGTTACCTAGGTAACTCTAGTGTATAGGCTAAGTTGAAAATCACTGGTTTGAAATCTCTGAACCTACCACTGGATTGGTGGCACAATAATGGTGATAATTATAAAGCTATCATCTTTACACCACTATGCTTCTTTTTAGAATAACTGCAAACATGCGTTTCGAGTTTATAAATTCTCATTCCAGTGGTCTAGGACTCAAGCACACTCCATCTGTTCTCTAAAACAAATGCTAACTATTGCTATCTTTGCTGCTAGCTGACCTTAAGCAAATTGATTCTCTCTCCAAGATTTCACTACTTTATCTCTTTTCTCATAGAGTTGTTTCTTGGGAAGCAAAATGTGATTTTGTAAAGTGTTTGAACATGACTGTAACATAATAGATGCTTAATAAATATTGGTTGAACGTCAATCTGATTCATGAAAAGTAAGAAGAGGGAAGGACAGAAAGACAAATAAAAAAAGGAATGAAGGAAAGAATGAGGGAAGGAAAGAGGGAAGGAAAGAAGGAAGGAAGAAAACAAAAGAAAGAAAAAGACTTGAGGAAGTCATCTTAGGCATTGTTCTTGATACTATTCCTTTCATTAGACACCACAGCCAATCTACAGCCAATGTTGCAGATATTATGCCCCAAATATTATAAGACTGTCTCTTTTCTCCCAGTGTCATTGCTAGACTTCAGACTCTCACCATTTCTCACCTGAAACATTGCAACAGCCAAGAGCTGACCTCTGTATCTCCAGCCTTGTAGCCTTAGATCTGTTCTGTATGCTACAAATAGAGGAATTCACAACAAACACATCTCACTTCTCTCTCCTCAGCTCAAAACCTTCCAGGGACTCCATGCTGTCCCAGGAAAAACCAAGCTCTTCAATGTAGCATGTAAGACTCTCTGTGACCTTGTTCATGCTCACCTTTTTTTGTTAAGCTCCACTTCTTCACCCTTTTCCGACCATAACCAAGTTTACATCTCAATGCTATCAATTTGCTTCTATTTTTCTCTGCATGCACTTTGATGTTTTACATATCTGACTTTTTTTATGCTGTTTGTTCATCTCCAAATACCTTTCTGACCTTCACCTAGCTAACATCCATTTATTTATTGAAGCTCAACTCAACTCATGCACTACCTTCTACAGGAAGACCTCCTGAATTCCTTTGTCTTGGTTTACTTTAGGTGCTGTACCTTGTTTCCCCCCTATTAACAACACTTCACATTTTGCTGAAACTGTTTACATTTCTGAATCTCCACCAGTAGATCCATGAATTCTTCAAGGGCAGATGCCTTCTCTGGTCTTTCAACATATATGTTTATACACACACACACACACACACACACAGTAAGAGAGTCAGGATATAGAGAATGTAGATGCATGCTTTAACTCATAGTAAATGCTCAATTATTTATGAAATTTCAGACCAGGAAATGTGAAACACTGTAAGGAGCTTTATTACCAAAGAAGAAGTTGTTTATTTTCTCATGTATTCTCTTGCAATTACCCATGAGAGAAGGCCAGTACTGGGAGACCTGGGTTCAAATTCTGCTAGTGGTCAGCTCCAAACTCAGGCCAAGGTCCTGAAGGCCGTCCTCTGGGAAGCTTCTGCAGACAGGGTTGGAGCCATGTAGGAATAGATCTTACCCAGATTTCTTGCCTGGCTCTGAGTAATGCCTTTTCGAGTCTGACCACATCCTCCCCTTTCGTTGCCAAAAACAGAGGGCCAGAGATAAACCATAGCTTAAGCTCCAAGACTTCAAGGAAGGTGACTCGCTTGCTGGGTCAGGGCCATTAAGGAAGGCTCCTTCAACTCCTTTGGGTCCTAGACTAGACTGTGTCCTTCCAGACTTATAAAAAATGGGCTGTCAACAGCCAGTCAGAAAATATTAATGGGGTGGGCAAGAGATGCCCACCAAAAGGGGAGTGTTGTAAAAATTGCTGAGACAACACTCAGGAGGGTGATTTTTTTTTAAAATTTGCCCTCTATTTCTAGTGACTTTCATACACAGTTCCTGCTGATTCCCTCAAGAACACTGGAAATATTTAGATTCTATATTTGATTTCACAAAATTAAGCATGATTTGAATTGGAAGAGATATTAGTGATAATCTGGGCCAATCCCAGCCCTTTTGTTTTTCTGAAGGGATGTAGGGGATTTTATTTTTCTGGCTACCCAACAATCAATGTCGTCTTGTTAAATAGGCTCCCATTTTCCTTTGTGAGTTTGTAGTGATAGAATTCTAAAATGGCCCCTAAGATTCATGTGCCCTAATGTACATTCCTTGTATGATCCTCTTTATCTGATCATGCACAGAACCAGTGGAATATAATGAAATGTCACTCTGATAATTAGGCTACTAATTAGTTGACTTAGACTTCATCTACAGGGAGAGTATCCTGGATAGACCTGGCCTAATTGGATGAGCCTTTCTTTTTCTTTCTTTTTTTTTTTTTTTTTTCGAGGCTCTATCTGCAGGTTGGAGTGCAGTGGCATGATATCTACCCACTCCTCACTGCAACCTCTGCTTCCTGGGTTCAAGCGATTCTCCTGCCTCAGCCTCCCAAGTAAGTGGGATTACTGGCATGCACCACCAGGCCTGGGTAATTTTTGTGTTTTTAGTAGAGAGGGGATGTCACCACGTTGGTCAGGCTGTTATTGAACTCCTGGCCTCAAGTGATCTGCCTGCCTCAGCCTCCCTACATTACATGAGACATTGTTCCCGGCCAAGGTGAGCCTTTTAAAAGAAGGTGAAGTGTCAGAGAGACACCTGGCAACCTTCAGAACAAAGAAACCTACTGTATTGTGAGAGAATAGCCCATGTGGCAAGTAGATGAGGGAGGCCTCTGGAATTTGCAAGAAACTTAATCAGCCAATGATCCCATGAGCTTGAAAGGGTGCTAGGAGACCCAGGTGAGATGGCAGCCTTGGTTAATGCGTTGATTTCAGCCATTTAAGACCTGAACAAAGAGTATAGTTATGCCATTCTTGGACTCCTAACTTACAGAAAATGTGAGATAATAAAATTCGGTTGCTTTAAGTGGCTATGTTTGTGATAATTGGTTATACAGTAATTAAATAAAACGAATACAGGGCCCATTCCTTTACTATTAGTTATTTGAACAGAACTACCTTACCTCCACTTCCAGGAATGACATGAGACCACAGATTCAGCTACACATTGTGTTCTCTTCTCCTGCCCACAGCGATTGGTCCAGAGTTAGGCGTATGAGTCAATGTCTACCAGTCAGAATCTGGATTAAGGCTTTTATAGAATCTGTTTAGGAAAAAAAAGCGCTCTCTTCTCCTTGGAAAGGAAACTCTGGGCCTTTAGCTCTAGAGCTGTTGTCAACCATGTTGCTACCATGTGGATCTTGGGAATGAAGCCAACACGGAAGAGAACAGATTTGTCCAATGGAAAACATACAAACAGATTTTTTTACGTATTTCGAATCCTGGATTGACCTGAGCCTGAAGAAGAAATTGCCTATGGAGGTTTCAATTGCCTAAACATGTAATTTCTACATTTTGGTTGAATACTATTTGAGACTGGGTTTTTGCCTTATTCAGTACAAAAAGCTCTATTTGATACATGGTACAACTTGGGGCCAGCATAAAATTATATTGATCCAATCACATAGTTAGTTGCAAGTATGACATAAATGATACCAAATTTTCTGATGCCAAGACAAAAGGACTCAATGTTTCTTTATTGCTAGGCTGAGTACCTCCCTGGGAACCACAGAATATTAATTTCCCAACAAGAGAATACAATGATGACAATAGCAGCAGGAACAACAGCAGCAACAACTATATTTCAATGAGTGTTTATTTTGTGCCAAGTTCTTTATTATGAAATTTACATACAGCATTTAATTTTATATTTTTATATAAACCTTACGAATTTAGTATCTTAGTAATCTCTATTTTAAAAACGACAGAAGTGAAGCTCAGCAATATTTACTAACATGAATAAGGTCACAGAGCCAGTAAATGGAAGAGCCAGGATTTAATCCTTATCTGACTCCAAAGTTTATTCTCTTAACTATCATGTTAATTGTTGCTAGAATAAAACGATAACAAAGCAAACCTAGGAAACAAATGCTTTTTTATTACTTCAAATTTATTGCAAGTATATGTCATAAAAAATCTTTTTTGATTAATACATACAAATACTAACTAGTGTGTGTTTGTTAGCCAATCAGCAATCAGATGCTTATAGAAATCTTTAATCCCTAACATTGAAATACTGAACTGCACATCTCTTATCCTTATTTCATTTTACAATGGATAGAGGAAGTATATCTGGAAGAAAAATTATGTAACTTGATACACAGAAAAGACTAAGCAGTTGAGATGTTTGCATTTAAGATCGAATTCTGCTCCCAATTCCCTGTGTGATCTTGGGCAAATCATTTTCTCCCTCTTGGCCTTAGTCTTGTGATCTATAAAGCGAAGGAATTTACATTCAAGTTTATGAAGTCCTTGTGTGTAGAAAGATACGTTCTTTTAGAAAGATGTTTTGATGGGGCTCCAAATATTTCAGACACTTTTTTAATGAAACCAGCATATTTTCATTCTCCAATTTGGATCTCTCGGTGGGGTTTTGGAACATCCCTGAGATGTGAGACCACCAAAATGCTACTACGCCCAATGTATACGAATATGGTACACTTGCTAAGTACTTACGTGTTAAGATGCTTACAATGTTGCATATGGCATCTTGAGTACTTATTAAATACACATCACAGATGAGAAAATAGAGCTACAAATAGGTTAAGCAACTTTACCAAGGAGCAGAGCACACACAGAAGTCCACCTAGTTCTAAAGCTTGTCTATCTACCCTAGGGCAAATTGTTCCTCACCCAAGTCCCGCCCCATAATAGCTTCTCGAATTTTAATTTTTATATCTTCTCGTAAGTTACCTGAACCACTTTCTGAACAAGACAGAACACAAATCAAAATGAAGTAAATTATATCAGTTTCCAGAGACAAGGCATAACAGTGCCCAACGGGATAATGAGAGGGTTGGTTATTCTTAAATCTTTTTTTTTTTTTGGCTTCCATTTTTTCCATTGAATGACAACAGTACCTGAAAAAAAAGTAAACTGTTTTATAGAACCATTTTAGATTTACAGAAAAATTGGAAAGATAATACAGAGAATTCCCGTATACCACATACTGTTTCCTTTGTAATTAAATCTTATACAAAGTATGGCACATTTGTTGCAATTAATGAACCAATATTGATATACTATTATTATCTAAAGCTCATTCTTTTTTCATATTACCTTAATTTTTATCTAATGCTACCTTTCTGTTCTAGTATACCATCAAAGTTGCCATATTACCTTTAATTGTGTTTTCTCAGGCTCCTCTTGGCTCAAACAATTTATCAGACTTTCCTAAGTTTTTGATAACCTTGACAGTTTTGATGAGTACTGGTCAGGTAGAGCATGCCTAAATTCAGATTTTATGATGTTTTTCTCATGATTAGACTAGAACTGTGTGTTTCAGGGAAGTGAGAGACCATTTTCATGACATATTATGGATACATATGATCAATATGGCTTATCACTGTTGATGTTGACCTTGATTACCTGGCTCAAGTAAAAGAGTACTTTTTAAACTCTCATTTCCTCCATTCTGTATCTAGACGCTGTATGTAAGCACGGCTTTTCCATCAACCTACCCTAGATGACTGGGAGACTTGATCATACCAACCAAGATTCTGTGCCAGTCTGGTGACTGAAGGTAATTTCTGGGACATGTGAAGAGGTTTGTTTATTTGACTTTCCTGACAATTGTCTTTATTGTCTCATTTTCTGTGATACAATTAGCCTAAGAGGCTTCATTTTTAATCTGTTGACGAGCCAATGGTTTTAAGATGAATTCCCTTATCTCGTATAGTATTTGTCTTTCTGCATTTGGTTTGTTTACCTAACATTATGTCTTCCAGGTTCATCCATGTTGTTGCACATAATAGTATGTTAATTTCTTTTTTAAGGATGAATAATATTTTATATATATATATATATATATATATATATATATATATGTATATAGGCTAATTCCGTATCTTCACTATTGTGAATAATGCTGCAATAAATATGGGAGTGTGGATATCTTTTCAACATCCTGATTTTTTTTTCCTTTGGATATACATTCAGTAGTGATATTTCTGTATTGTATAGGAGTCCTATTTTAAACTTTTTGAAGAACTTCTGTACTATTTTCAGTAATGACTACTAAAATCAGACTCAGAAGCAGAGGGTAGAATGGTGGTTGCCAGGCGCTGGGTGTTTGGGAGATGAGGAGATGTTGGTCAAGAGGTATAAACTTTTAGTTATAAGATGAGTAAGTTCTGGGGATCTAAGGCACACATGGTGATAATAGTTAGTGATACTGAATTGTATACTTGAAATTTGCTGACAGAGATCTTAAGAACTCCCATCACACCCTCCCCCCCCAAAAAAAACCTATATGAGGTGATATATATGCCTCATATTAATTTGTTTCTGGTAATCAATTCACATTATATATGTATCAAATAATCACAGTATACACATTAAATATACGTAAGTTTTTGTCAATTATACCTCAATAAATCTGGGGGTAAAAGATAGGTTATATTAGTAGTGGGTGGGTTGTAGTGTAGAGTTTGCTTTATTTTGTTTTGCCATAGGATGAGAGATTAGGGCATATGAATTTTGCTCATGTGTCTCACTCAAAATACCAAAGACAACAGACAGGCTTCAGCCTTTCATTATAACAGCTTATACTCACATAGAACTTTAGTTTTGTAAAGTGCTTTCACATTTTGAATGTCCCCTACAAAGCAAAGCAAAACAAAACATTGCTTAATAAATACTTGTTGAATGATTGAATAAAAGAATTAATGAATGAGTGAATGAATTATTGTGTACATTTCCAGCTCAAGGCAGCACCGTGAAGTGAAAAAGGAAAAGAGTTTAGATTTAGATTGAACTGGGTTTGATCCTTCCTCCACAGCCTACTGATTCTTAGATCTTAAATTTGTGAGTTCATTTTCATAGGATCTGCTTCTCATTGGGTATTCAAACCCAACTCAGGATAAGTGAGAGAGTTCGTTTCA
The DNA here is from genome assembly GCA_963573385.1 of Cacajao melanocephalus. NCBI lineage: Eukaryota > Metazoa > Chordata > Mammalia > Primates > Pitheciidae > Cacajao > Cacajao melanocephalus. Next base: position 93,939 of record CAUYLG010015058.1, on the reverse strand, counting down.
ATAATGTCTGCGGAAAACCTGACAGAAAGGTGATATTCTATGCATTTGTTGGCAGGTAGAATTAGAGTATTAAGACACTGAATATTGTATTTAACATGGATGTGACAAATTAATGATTATAATCCCCTTTAAAATAATATTATACAACAGAATAGTCCCACCAGGAAAAGTCTATTTGTTATTATTATTATCATTATCAACATTTGACAAAAGAAGAAACTGAGACTCAGAGGTTTAAGAAAGTTGCATATGGGAGGATCTAGGATTTGAACTACATTTTGCCTGACACTTGAACCTGTGCACAAAAGTAGATTGTAACCATGCGCCCTTTCCTCTTCTGGGGAGAATTTCCCTATCTGATGTACCTGTAGTGTTCTGTTTGGGGATTGCTTTGAGTATGAAGAAGAGTTATCACTTTTAACGACTTAATCTACTCTAGTCTGAAATATAATCCCTTCTAGAAGAGCAGAGGGAAACTAAAAATTCCCTAAAAATAGAAACTATTATTTCTCTGAAGAAAAGTTCGCTTTATAGCCACACTGTAGGAATCATTCAGGGGTTTGTTTTACCTTTCTTCTTTGCTTCTTTCTTTAAGGAAAAGAGAGTCATAATTGTTAAGATTTATGCAGGAAAATTTTCCCTAGAGATTTCAAACAATTTTTCAGACTTTCTCAACCTCCTTAGCCACCACCTTGGGGGGGTCCCTCTAACTTGCTGTGTCATGAAAGAAGAAGTGCCCTACCCAATCTTTTGGGGAGAATGCATTCAGCCATTTCTCAGATGCATGGTATATATAAGGAATGAGCTGGAGTTGGGGAATCTTCAGGTATTGGATCCACTCGTTTATTACAACACAGGGAAACTCTTCCCAGTTGGATGTCTCAAGTGTTGTGAATGGGGGCTCACCTGAAAAACTTCACATCTATTACCTGAAGCCAGTCTTTGAGAAGCAAAAGCTACTGATGGAATGTTATTGCTTTCTCTTCTTTTCTTTCTTTCTTTTTTTTTGTTTAGATGATTTGCAGCAATTTCACTAAATGGAGGTAAGAAAAACATAGAGATCAAAACTCTGGACATAGTATTAAGACTAAATTATGCTGATTTTATTATTAATGCTAAATTCAACGCAGACACCTTGTGCCCACTCTCTGTCCTTAGTTGTTGAGGAAAGGAGGAGTTGAAGAAAGAAGGAAAAGTGGTGGAAAAATTTGAAAAGATAGAAGATCCTCCCTTATTTTTTCTGACTTTGTAACCAGTGTTATCCCCATCCATCTCCTAACACAGCTCTCATTTTCTTCCCTGCACTTCTAGTATAACAGGATTTAATCTACTCAGACAGTGGTAGAATTGGTTGCATTTTCTCTTTTATTATGTTTGCAGTGGTGTACAACATGTCTTCATTAACTCTCCATGACATTCAGAATAGCTTGAGATAAAAAAGGCACTCAATCAAAAAGTAGAAAACAATCTTCTGCCCTCCCATCTCCAATCACAAGCATCCCCTAGGGCATGTATTAATTACTGAAGATGAATGCTAGACCTTCATTCTCAGCAGGGGCCTTCCAATTGTATTGCTTTGTTGGGTCAGAAGATGGTGTTCCATCTTGCAAAATGGTAGAGTCTCAACTGCTTGGGGAAGTGCCAGCTAATAATGTCCTTTGTTACTGAGTGCCTACAATGTGTCTAGCATTATCAGATTCTTTTTATGAATCAACGCATCTAATCCCCACATCTACCCTACGAGACACATTATTACCCTCATTTGCTGGATGGAGAAACTGATTCCAAACCCCTGATATTTTCAATTCAATAGATGGTTCCCTGTGGTTCAAAGCTGAGGGGTGCAGTGGGTCTACAGTTCCTCAAAGTAATCTGGTGTCAATGAAGATATTGCCATGCTATTTCCATTGTTGAAGCCTGGTGGGAATTGAGAAGATGGTTCTCAAATCCCAGTTTATGTATCAACATTCTAAGGAAGGTTTCTTGGCTGCAAATGAGATTAAACTGTCTTTTTTTTTTTCACATCAAGTAAGACTTGTTGCTGGCTGTCCCAAGAGGAGGTAATTTTCAGGTGGAGATAACCTGATTTTGCTTAACTGCTGTGTTGCCAAAGTACCCTCCAGATATGCCCCTTTTCTCTCATTCTTGCTCTACCTCACCTAAGCAATTTTAGTGTCCCATAGATCAAGCTAAATAGCTATTAAGAGCCCAGAAAGGCATCATTTATCACTGTTTTCTTGGGAACACCAGTCTCAATGCTTGATTTTGGAATAATATTTTTGGGTAACAGTATATGTTCTCCCCTTCCCAAGTTTCATTGGTTATCTCAAGATACGTGTACTTTTGAAGATTCTGAGATGTCCTGCAGAAAAACCAAAACAGACATACAGAAGAGAAAACACAAAGAAAAAACCTGTTTACTTTCATTTCGCTTCTGCCTCCCCTCCTCCCCACTTTTGTTTTCCACTCTGGAAACACCTGCTCATATCTCTCAGAACTACGGCTTTCCAGAGAACATCTTGGGAATTTCTATGCCAAGGATTTTTCAAATTTACCATCATAAATCTCAAATAATATAAGGATTTTACTGATTCTCTAGATAGATGTACATTCTCCCTCTTCCGAAATTCTATTTCACTTTATCTTTACTGTTCTTTTGGCTTATAGATTAAAGATGATTAACAGAAAGAGACATGTAAAAACAGATAATCAGTGTTTTCGATCTTATTCTTTTTTGCTCTCATTTTCTCTGATTACAAATCAATATATGTTTATTATATAAAATTCAACTATTATATAATGTAGAATTCATATGACTCACATTGGGTTATGCCAAGACTTAATTCTCTCACAACAGTATAAGCTTACATAATGAGGATGTAGCCTGACACCTGGAACATTGTAGATCTTTAGGAAAGGAGAGTAGAATATGAGAATGAATTCTAATTTTATTCACTCAGTCATGAGCTTTGTACAAATACAGACCCAAATCCTACTCATTTTTGTCCCCCAACTCCTTGCTTAGTGCCTAGTGCATAGTAGACTTCAATAAATCCATTTGTTTTTTTCTGAGACAGGATCTGACTCTGTTGCCCAGGGTGATGTGCAGTGACTCAATTACTGCTCATTGTAGACTCGACCTCCTGGGCTCAAGCCATCTTCTCTGTCAGTCTTCTGAGTATCTGGGACTACAGGTTCGCACCACCATCCCTGGCTAATTTTTGTATATATTTTTAAATACAGATGGGGTTTCGCTATATTGGCCAGGTTGCTTTCAAACTCCTGGGCTCAAGTGATTCACCTGCCTCAGGTTCCCTAAATGCTAGAATCACAGGCATGAACCACCATGCTGACCATTTGCTACAATCATTGCACTTGAGTAGTGCTCCTGGGCAGCCCTTGAGGAAGGTTTCTACACTTAAGACACATCTATGTTTGTGTTCCCATTCTTTAACTGAGAAGCTCGGTATCTGCATCTATTGAATGGGGTTAATACTACAGCTTTAAGAGTTGCTATGAGGAGATAGATAGATAGATAGATAGATAGATAGATAGATAGATAGATATACATATATGTAAGTGCTGGAGGGTTACTCAGGTTAGCTATTTTTATGATTATGAAGAATGTGGCCTATTCCTGAGATGAGTCAAGTTTATTTAATAAAAAAGCATTAACTGAACATTTCCTCTATGCCAGGGAGAGAAAGAGATAAAGAGATAATGGTGAACTGGTATGGTAAGTGGTGAGGGTCATGACTGGGGTAGGCAGAGGATGCTTTTGGATTACAGAGGAGGAACAATTCCCAATGGCTCTGGTGCTGCAGGTGAAAGCAGTGAAGATCTGTGTTTGGAGGAAGGACCTTACAGGCGGAGGAAATCGTTAAAGCAAAAAACACAGGGATGAGTAATAAATGCGTGTATAGGAAAGTCCCCAGTTCCAGTAGGAATGTCAGACACACAGTTCTGCAATGAATTGTTGCCTGCATTACGTGATATTGTATACAGCCTTGGAAAAGAAGCAGCCAAGGGATACTTCAAAATGCATGTTGCCTCCCGTCCATTATGTGATAGAGCATGGCCCTCTCCCGCTAACCCCGTGAGGTTACTAGAGCTTAAAGTCAGCTGACCAGCATTACACAGATAGTAGAGGTCAGGGCTAGGATTGCAACTACAGCCTAGACTAGGTGGCCCTGTCCATTACGTTTTCTGCCTTAACATATGTCTCCTCATCTACCCTGAATTGAAGAGAGAAAGGGACAAGAATGCTTTTTCCTGCCATAAATCTTCCTTTGTAGTAGGCTAGTGAAGGACACTCAGTCTGAGCTGGGTGTTTTGCTCCAGATAGCTAAGTCAAGTTGATTATGGCTACTGTAGGAGTGGGGTCTCATGAAACCTGGCTAGCTGATTGTAATTAATCACTGGAAGGCAGAAAAGAAGGAGCCCAAGCTGTTAGAACACCCAAGAGGCTGTGGATTAGGAGTTTCAACAATTCACATTTGCAACTCAGTGTCTCCAAAAAAGACGGGAGCTTTGGAAACTCCAGAGCTCAGCAAAGATTCTGAGGCTTGGGAGCCTTGTCCTTTTGGACACCTTACCCCAAAAGAGCTCTCCAAGCCCCTGACATTTGGGGGATTGTTAGAGCTCTGGGCCGCCAGAGAAAGGCCCTGTCTCAGAAGCCAAAGTCATCAACAGAAAAGGAATTGAATGAGTAGGTTTTGCAGAGGCTGGAAGAGAAACTGTTTCAAAAATCTGTTTTGACTTTTACAGACAGTGCCTTTCCCTCTGGCCCTATAATTGAATGGGGCTAGTGATGCTTATTCACCTCTCAGTCTGTGGCTGAGTCATCTCCTTCTCATCAGAATGTTATGAGTATGCAGAAGAAAGTAAGCAGGCTCACAAAATTTTAGGGTGATAGTGGTGTTAGGGGTTATGGTTGCTACCCCCATGCAAATTCCAGAAGAGTCTTGCACCTAGCTATTGAGACAAAAAACAACAGTACATATGAATCTGACCTAGATGACTTAGGCTTTCTTTTGGTGGAGAGAATGAGGGGAATCTATTTGCACAGAAAATAAGACAGCAATGTCCCAGCCATTCGGCTCCCTTTTTTAAGCAAATAAAATATCTACGAAAGTACCTAGCAAATGCTTGGCAAGTACCAGTTGCTCCATATCTTCATATTTGTGCCTCTTGGTTTCTGTCTTCATTTTTGTAATCTCTTCTACTCCCTATCCAGTTTCTTCTGATTATATTTGCAAACCCCGACTAAGTTCTAAAGAGCTTCTCTTAGCCAAGGGTCACATATGAGAGTAGTGCTGTTGGTACAGATGCAATGAATTTAATCAAATGATTGTTGTAAAGAGGTTTCTCATTTCCTTAAGAAGAAAACTGAGGCTGGGGGATGAAACAATGTTGCCTAAAGCTACCCAGTAAGAAAGCTGTGAAATTGGAATCCAGATCTGTCAATTTGCCATTTGTTGCTCTGTCAGCTATTCTAACAGCTCTGCAGATACCCAAGGTTACACAGCCAGAAAAATGGATTACATTTGCTCTGGATTCAGAGGTAATAAGCATCTCACTTAGCTTTTGAGGAGCCTGGAAATTTGACTGCATTTTCAAGGAAACCAATAATATGTTTTCATTTGACCAATTTTTGCAGCACCATTGCTGAATGTCCACTCATTTCCATTACATTCATATTCTTTTCTAGGAAGGAAGGAGGAAGGAAGGAAGGAAAGAAGGGAGGGAAGTGCAGCAGGAAGACTCCATGCATGTGTTCAGGCCATGGTGGAGTAGATGGACTAGTTTAAATTTATCAGTTGCTGGCTCAAGCGCCTAGTGCCTGCCTATGAAGCGTGTTGCTGTCAAATTGTAATTAGAAGTAAAATTAGGTCTCTACATAAGACCTTTCATCAAGGATGGAAAGTAATGCTGTGCATTTGATCCTACTGAGAAGCCATTAGGCTGTGAAGAAGAAATTACTCCCTGTCTTAGTGTTAGCTGAAATACATCTAAAGATTGTTTGTACAGATCCTGCAGAAGTAAATACTGGGCCTTAGGGGGCTATAATACATATCAGGAAAAAACATTGAGGTTATAAGGAAAATCTTACTACTAATTTAGCCCAATCTCTTCCTTTTACAAAGGAGAAAATAAAGGACAGAGCAGGAAAGTGACATGCTCTGAGGTCGTGCAGTGAGTTATCAAAAAAACAGGGTGGATATCCCAGTTACTGTAGTTAAATTTTACAGGAAATATGAGCCTCTAGGGGCACCAAGTATCAGTGTAGTTCATTACAGAGGCTTGTGGCCAATGCTCATTTCTGTGGATAATATTTGTTCTCAGTGCCCTCTCTGCCTCTCTTACAGGGTCTGTCTCTTCACCCTGTCCTTTCTTAACAAAAATTGTAGCTTCCTCTTTTATTCCCTTGAATTTTTTTTTTCCACAGAGCCACACTGGTTGGGTCACTGAAAAGTCTCATTCATTCAAAACCGGAAACTTAGCCAGGCACAGTGGCTCACACCTGTAATATCAGCACTTGGGAGGCCAAGGCAGGAGGATCAGTTGAGCTCAGGAGTTCAAGACCAGCCTGGGCAACATAGCAAGACCCCATCTCTATTTTTTTTAATAGTACATTTTTTTGTTGTTGTTGGAAACTTAGAAACCTAAGGCCATGGTTACATACTAATACTCTCTTGGTACATCCACTTCAAAAAATGAGGGGAGATGAAAGTGAGATGGGGAAACAGAGAAAACAAATACAAGACAGTGAACCACTGCTCTGTCCCCAACTTCACACAACATCAAGTTGATGGCTAGCTTATGGAGGATGGCTCTGAAGAGTTTGTGTAGAATCCATATATATATATATATATATATATATATATATATATCTCACAACAGTAATTCAGGATTGGGAGGGGGACAAGAAAGCAAATTATCACTTAATCTTTTCCTTCTACTCTAACTCATTGGTGTTAATGTTCTTCCAAGTAATTTAACTCTTCAACATTTTCAGTTTGTGTCATATGACATCTCTAGAGTCTGCTGCAACAGTAGAGCATCTATGAATTGATGGTGTTCAGCTGAGCACTGGAGATGCTGGGACCCACATCACAGTGGGAGCATGTATTAGTTTGTTTTCCTACTGGTGACAAAGACATACCCCTAACTGAGAACTAAAGGAGGTTTAATTGGACTTACAGTTCCACATGGCTGGGGAGGCCTCAGAATCATGGCAGGAGGCGAAAGGCACTTTTTACATGGTGGTGGCAAGAGAAAAATAAGGACGAAGCAAAAGTGAAAACCCCTGATAAACCTATCAGATCTCACGGACTTATTCACTATCATGAAAATGGCATGGGAAGGACTGCCCCCCATGATTCAATTACCTCCCACTGTGTCTCTCCCATAAGACGTGGGAACTCTGGGAGATACAATTCAAGTTGAGATTTGGGTGGTGACACAACAAAACCATATCATTCTGCCTCTGGCCTCTCCAAATCTCATGTATCTCACATCCTCACATTTCAAAACCAATCATACCTTCCCAACAGTCCCCCACAGTCTTAACTCATTTCAGCATTAACCCAAAAGTTCATAGTCCAAAGTCTCATCTGAGACCAGGCAAGTCCCATCTGCCTATGAACCTGCAAAATCAAAATCAAGCTGGTTACTTCCTAGATACAATGGGGGTACAGGTGTTGGGTAAACACAGCCATTCCAAATGGGAGAGATTGGCTAAAACAAAGAGGTTGCAAGGACCAAAATCCAGCTGGGGAGTCAAATTTTAAAGCTCCCAAATGATCTCTTTTGACTCCAGGTCTCACATCCAGATCATGCTGATGTAAAAGGGGGGCTCCCTTGGTCTTGGGCAGCTCAGCCCCTGTGACTCTGCAGGGTACAACCTCCCTTCTGGTGGTTTTCATAGCCTGGTGTTAAGTGTCTGTGGCTTTTCCAGGGACATGGTGCAAGCCATCATGGATACATCATTTTAGGGTCTGGGGAATGATGGCCCTCTTCTCACAGCTACACTAGGTGGTGCCCCAGCAGGGACTCTGTGTAGGGGATCTGACACCACATTTCTCTTCTGCACTGCCCTAGCAGAGGTTCTCCATGAGGGCTTCACCCCTGCAGCAAACTATTGCCTAAACATCCAGGCATTCCTGTACAACTTCTGAAATATAGGCAGAGGTTCCCAAACCTCAAGTCTTGACTTCTGTGCACACGCAGGCTCAATACCACATGGAAGCTGCCAAGGCTTGGGGATTCCACCCTCTAAAGCCACAGCCTTAGCTTCATGTTGGCCCCTTTCAGCCACAGCTGAAGCAACTGGGACACAGGGTGCCAAGTCCTGAGGCTACACACAACACGGGGAACCTGGGGTAGGCCCACAAAACCCCTTCCTCCTTCTGGGGCTCCGGGCCTGTGATGGGAAGGGTTGATGTAAAGGTCTCTGAAATGGCCTGGAGACATTTTCCCCATAGTCTTGGGGATTAATATTAGTTTCCTTGCTACTTATGCAAATTAAATTTCTGCAGCCGGCTTGAATTTCTCCTCAAAAAAAAGGCGGGGGGGGGGGGCGGTTTTCTTTTCTACTGCATCACCAGGCTACAAATTTTCTGAACTTTTATGTGCCATTTCTCTTTTAAGATGGAATGCTTTTAACAGCACCCAAGTCACCTTTGGAATGCTTTGCTGCTTAGAAATTTCTTCCGCCAGATACCCTAAATCATCTCTTTCAAGTTCAAAGTTCCACAGATCTCTAGGGCAGGGGAAAAATGACGCCAGTCTCTTTGCTAAAACATAACAAGAGTCACCTTTGCTCCAGTTTCCAACAAATTCCTCATCTCCATCTGAGACAACCTCAACCTGGACCTTATTGTTCACATCACTATCAGCATTTTTGTCTAAGCCATTTAATAAGTCTCTAGGAGGTTCCAAACTTTCCCACATGTTCCTGTCTTTTTCTAAGCCCTCCATACTGTTCCAACCTCTGCCTGTTACCCAGTTCCAAGTTGTTTCCACATTTTTGGGTATCGTTTTAGCAACGCCCTACTCTACTGGTATCAATTTACTGTATTAGTTCATTTTCATGCTGCTGATAAAGACATACCTGAAACTGGGTACAAAAGGAGGTTTAATAGAACTTACAGTTCCACATGGCTGGGAGGCCTCAGAATCATGGCATGAGGTAAAAGGCACTTTTTTTTTTTAATTTATTATACTTTAAGTTCTGGGGTACATGTGCAGATCATGCAGGCTTGTTACATAGGTATACATGTGCCCTGGTGGTGGTTTCCTACATCCAACACTCTGTCATCTACATTAAGTATTTCTCTTAATGCTATCCCTCCCCAATCCCCCCACCCCCTGCTTTTCCTCCCCTAGCCCCCCACCCTCCAGGTCCCAGTGTGCGATGTTCCCCTCCCTGTGTCCATGTATTCTCATTGTCAACACCCACTCAGGAGTGAGAACATGCAGTGTTTGGTTTTCTGTTCTTGTGTCAGTTTGCTGAGAATGACGGTTTTCAGATTCATCCATGTGCCTATGAAAGACATGAACTCATCATTTTTTATGGCTGCATAGTATTCCATGGTGTATATGTGCCACATTTTCTTTATCCAGTCTATCATTGATGGGCTTTTGGGTTCCAAGTCTTTGCTAGTGTGAACAGTGCCTCAATAAACATATGTGTGCATGTGTCTTTATAATTGAATGATTTATAATCCTTTGGGTATATACCCAGTAATGGGATTGCTGGGTCAAATGATATTTCTATTTCTAGATCCTTAAGGAATCGCCACACTGTCTTCCACAATGGTTGAATTAATTTAACTCCCAACAACAGGGTAAAACCATTCCTGTTTCTCTCCATCCTCTCCCGCATCTGTTGTCTCCAGATTTTTTAATTATCACCATTCTAACTGATGTGAGGTAGTAACTCAATGTGGTTTTGATATTCATTTCTCTAATGACCAGTGATGATAAACTTTTTTTCATATGTTTTTTGGCTTCATAAATGTCTTCTTTTGAAAAGTGTCTGTTCATATTCTTTGCCCAATTTTCAATGGGGTTGTTTGCTTTTTTCTTGTAAATATGTTTAAGTTCTCCGTAGATTCTGGATATTAGCCCTTTGTCAGATGGGTAGATTGAAAGTTTTTTCCCATTCTGTTGGTTGCCAGTTCACTCTATTGATAGTTTATTTTGCTGTGCAGAAGCTCTTAAGTTTAATTAGATCCCATTTGTGAATTTTGGCTTTCATTGCCATTGCTTTTGGTGTTTTAGTCATGAAGTCCTTGCCCATGCCTATGTCCTGGATGGTATTGCCTAGGTTTTCTTCCAGCATTTTTATGGTGTTAAGCCTAATGTTTAAATCTTTAATTCATCTAGAGTTAATTTTTGTATAAGGTGTAAGGAAGGGATCCAGTTTCAGCTTTCTGCATATAGCTAGCCAGTTTTCACAACATTTATTAAATAGGGAATCCTTTCCCCACTGCTTGTTTTTGTCAGGTTTGTCAAAGATCAGATGGTTGTAGTTGTGTCACATTCCTTCTGAGGCCTCTGTTCTGTTCCATTGATCTATATATCTGTTTTGGTAGCAGTACCATGCTGTTTTGCTTATAGTAGCCTTGTAATATAGTTTGAAGTCAGGTAGCATTATGGTTCCAGCTTTGTTTTTTTTGTTTTTGTTTTTGTTTTCATTTTTTGCTTAGGATTGTCTTGGCTATGCGGGCTCTTTTTTTTTTTTTTTTTTTTTGGTTCCATATGAAGTTTAAGGTGTTTTTTTCCAATATGTGAAGAAAGTTATGATAAAGGGGACATCACCACTGATCCCACAGAAATACAAACTACCATCAGAGATTACTACAAACACCTCTATGCAAATAAACCAGTAAATCTAGAAGAAACAGATAAATTCCTGGACACTAACACTCTTGAAGACTAAACCAGGAAGAAGTTGAGTTCCTGAATAGACCAATAAAAAGGTCTGAAGTTGAGGCAGCAATTAATAGCCTACCAACCAAAAAAAGTCCAGGACGTGATGGGTTCACAGCTGAATTCTACCAGAGTTACAAAGAGGACCTGGTGTCATTCCTTCTGAAAGTATTCCAAACAATACAAAAAGAGAGAATCCTCCCTAACTCATTTTTATGAGACCAATATCATCCTGATACCAAAACCTGGCAGAAACACAACTAAAAAAGAAAATTTCAGGCCAACATCCTTGATGGACATTCATGCAAAAATCTTAAATAAAATACTGGCAAGTTGAATCCAACAGCAAATCAAAAAGCTTATCCATCATGATCAAGTCAGCTTCATCCCAGGGATGCAAGGCTGGTTCAACATCCACAAATCTATAAACATAATCCACCGTGTCAACAGAACCAAAGACAAAAACCACATGATTATCTGAATAGATGCAGAGAAGGCCTTTGACAAAATTCAACAGTTCTTTATGCTAAAAATTCTCAATAAACTAGGTATTGATCGATCATATCTCAAAATAATAGAAGTTATTTATGACAAATACACAGCCAATATCATACTGAATGGGCAAAAGCTGGAAGCATTACTTTTGAAAACTGGCACAAGACAAGGATGCCCTCTTTCACAACTCTTATTCAACATAGTATTGGAAGTTCTGGCTAGGGCCATCAGACAAGAGAAAGAAATAAAGAGTATTCGACAGGAAGAGAGGATGTCAAATTGTCCCTGTTTGCAGATGACATGATTGTATATTTAGAAAACCCAATCATCTCAGCGCAAAATCTTCTTCAGCTGATAAGCAGCTTCAGCAAAGTCTCAGGATACAAAATCAATGTGCAAAAATTGCAAGCATTTATAGACAAACAGAGAGCCAAATAATGAGTGAACTCCCATTCACAATTGCTACAAAGAGAATAAAATACCTAGGAATACAACTTACAAGGGATGTAAAGGACCTCTTGAAGGAGAACTACAAACCACTGCTCAAGGAAATAAGAGAGGACACAAACAGATGGAAAAACATTCCATGCTCATGGTTAGGAAGAATCAATATTGTGAAAATGGCCATACTGCCCAAAGTAATATATAGATTAGACGCTATCCCCATCAAGCTACCTATGACCCTCTTCACAGAACTGGAAAAAACCACTTTAAACTTCATATGGAACCAAAAGAGAGCCCACATAGCCAAGACAATTCTAAGCAAAAAGAACAAAGCTGGAGGCATCATACTAGCTGACTTCAAACTATACTACAAGGCTACAGTAATCAAAACAGCATGGTACTGGTACCAAAACAGAGACACAGACCATGGAACAGAACAGAGGCCTCAGAGGCAATGCCACGTATCTACAACCATCTGATCTTTGACAAATCTGACAAAAACAAGCAATAGGGAAAGGATTCCCTGTTTAATAAATGGTATTGGGAAAACTGGCTAGCCATGGGCAGAAAGCAGAAACTGGACCCCTTCCTGACACCTTACACTAAAATTAACTCCAGATGGATTAAAGACTTAAACATAAGACCTAACACCGTAAAAACCCTAGAAGAAAATCTAGGCAAAACCATCAGGACATAGGCATAGGCAAGGACTTCATGACTAAAACACCAAAAGCATTGGCAACAAAAGCCAAAATAGACAAATGGGATCTAATTAAACTTAAGAGCTTCTGCACAGCAAAAGACACAATCATTAGAGTGAACTGGCAACCAACAGAATGGGAAAAATTGTTTGCAATCTGCCCATCTGACAAAGGGCTAATATCCAAAATCTACAAAGAACTAAAGCAGATTTACAAGAAAAAAACAAACAAACCCATTTAAAAGTGGGTGAAGGATATGAACAGACACTTTACAAAAGAAGACATATATGAGGCCAAAAACGTATGAAAAAATGCTCATCATCACTGATCATTAGAGAAATGCAAATCAAAACCACACTGAGATACCATCTCACACCAGTTAGAATGGCAATCATTAAAAAATCTGGAGACAACAGATGCTGGAGAGGATGTGGAGAAATAGGAACACTTTTACACTGTTGATGGGAGTGTAAATTAGTTCAACCATTGTGGAAGACAGTGTGGTGATTCCTCAAGGACCTAAAATAGAAATTCCATTTGACCCAGCAATCCTGTTACTGGGTATATATATCCAAAGGATTATAAATCATTCTATTATAAAGACACATGCACGCATATGTTTATTGCAGCACTGTTTACAATAGCAAAGACCTGGAACCAACCCAAATGCCCATCGATGATAGACTGGACAAGAAAAACGTGGCCCATATACAACATGGAATACTATGCAGCCATAAAAAATGATGAGTTTCTGTCCTTTGTAGGGACATGGATGAATCTGGAAACCATCATTCTTAGCAAACTGACACAAGAACAGAAAATCAAACACTGCATGTTCTTACTCATGGTGGGTGTTGAACAATGAGAATACATGGACACAGGGAGGGGAGCATCACACACTGGGGTCTGTTGAGGGGGACTAGGGGAGGGACAGTGGGGGTAGGGAGTTGGGGAGGGATAACACGGGGAGAAATGTCAGATATAGGTGATGAGGATGGAGGCAGCAAACCACATTGCCATGTATGTACCTATGCAACAATCCTGCATGTTCTGCACATGTACCCCAGAACCTAAAGTGCAATAAAAAAAATGTATATATATATGTGTATATATATATATATATGTATATACAAAATGAAGGTATGCAGAAAAGAGTCTACTAAATTCAATGCACAGTGAAAAGTACTGAAGCTCTGCCAGGCGTGGTGACTCACACCTATAATCCCAGCACTTTGGAAGGCCAAGGAGGGTGGATCATGAGATCAGGAGTTTGAGACCAGCCTGGCCAACACAGCAAAACCCCATCTCTACTAAAAATGCAAAAATTAGCCGAGCATGATGGCACACGCCTGTAATCCCAGCTACTCAGGAGGCTGAGGCAGGAGAATCATTTGAATTCAGAAGGCGGAGATTGCAGTGAGCCAAGATTGCAACACTGCACTGCAGCCTGGGCAACAGAGCAAGGCTCTGTCTCAAAAAAAAAAAAAAGTATTTAGGCGCCAAAGGAATACATGGCTCCGGTATTAACAGAGTATTCTCTAGGTGGGCTCTAGAGACAACAAGCAGAAGGAATTAAAGCGATGTTTCAGGACTCTAGGCAACCAGACTGTTGTCTAAAGATATGGAGGGAAACAAGCAGCTCCCACAAAAGTACAAGGCAAAGAAACGATGAGGCCATCCATGGCCTGATACTTGGCGCACAAACAAGTCTCAGATGTTCTTGTCCTGAGGTGATCCTCGTGAGCATTGGGGTGTCCTGGAAGGATATGACAGGATGATCCTCCTCCTGAGAAAATATAGAGAAATCTTAAATAGAAACAAGATGTATAAGTATAGCAATGTCCCTTTTTTCTCCAAGATGCTCACGATTTATGCCAACAGAGTCAAATCTCCAGAAAATATGCTGTTCCTCAAATCTCCCTTCTTTATCTGTAACCGAATTTTGGTCTGGTCTCTGCACGGTTATGTAGCATTTAGGAGCAAATACGCATCCTAGCAACCTCAGGCAGCAGGCCAATATGGAGACCTCCATGACCCCCATGGCCTTGCCCCTGTTCATGAGTTGGTAAGCAGGAAGGATGCCCAGAGACCATGGGTCCACAGGCATGCCGAATGTGAGGAACTTGGCCTCATAGAAGGTGTCAGGGAGGTTTCCAGCTGCAAAAGAGATAGAAAAGCTGACCAAAGCCAGGAAGCAGCCCAGGACACAGCAGGAGGCAGTGACTGGCCCCTCACTGCACTCCAGGCTGCTGTGTCCAGCTCACATAAGGGCCAGCATCTGGGAAAGGAGGAAAGTTCACTAGCCACCCCCATAGAGCATCATGAGGACCAGGGAGGAGGCGAAAATGCAGGCGTTAGAAGCTCTGGGTGCTAGGAGCTGCCCGATGCTGCTGCCTGGCCTGATGGTTTTACAGGCCAGAACCATGGTGATCATCTTTTGGCATGGTGGAAGCAGCTCCTGGGAATACAATTCCAAGGGTTGATGGTCTAGAGAGGCAGGTCATTGTGGTAGGACTGTCAGAGGTGTCACCAGATGCAACTCCATCTTGAATGGGAGCTAGGTAAAATAAGGCTGAGACCTACTGGGCTGCATTCCCAGACAGTGAGGTGTCCTAAGTCACAGGATGAGACAGGAGGTCGGCACAAGATACAGGTCATAAACACCTTGCTGATAAAACAGGTTTCAATAAAGAAGCTGCTAAAACCCACCAAAACCAAGATGGTGACAAGAGTGACCTCTGGGCGTCCTCACTGCTGCACTCCCACCTGCGCCATGACAGTCTACAAATGCCACAGCAACACCAGAAGGTTACCCTATATCATCTAAAAAGGGGAGGCATGAATAATGAACCCTGTGTTTAGCATATAATCGGGAAATAACCATAAAAACGGGCAACCATCAGCCCTCGAGCTGCTCTGCCTATAGAGTAGTCATTCTTTTAATTCCTTTACTTTCTTAATAAACTTGCTCTCACTTTAGTGTATGGATTCACCTCGAATTCCTTCTTGTGCGAGATCTAAGAACCCTTCTTAAGGTCTGGATTGGGACCCCTTTCAGGTAACAGGACCCCCAGTGAAGAGTAGGGAGCAGAGGACACAGAGGGAGGGAGGTGAGGAGAATATATTTAGGTTGGTGCAAAAGTCATTGTGGTTTTGCCACTAAACGTAATGGCACCAATCTAAGAGCTGAGAGACCAGCTGTGGACTTTGACAATGGGAGTGTCTCAGCGCTTCACAAAGACCCTCAGAACCAGGGCTGTGAGGAGAGAGGATACAGCTGCTCAGGCTAGGGTTGTCCCAAGGGTTCTAAGTCCAGGAAGTCGGTGGCCCTGGGAAGGCAGCGATCCCTCTGCCTGCTTGGGTGCTGGGCACTTCTCACACCTTCCCAAGCCTGGAAAGGCCAACAGAGATAAGTTCAGAAATAGCCTTTGGAGGCCGGGCGCGGTGGCCCACATCTGTAATCCCAGCACTTTGGGAGGCCGAGGCAGGCCGATCACCTGAGGTCAAAAGGTCGAGACCGGCCCGGCCAACTTGGCGAAACCCCATATCTACTAAAAATACAAAAATTAGCCGGGAGTGATGGTGGGCGCCTGTAATCCCAGCTACTCAGGAGGCTGAGGCAGGAGAATCGCTTGAACCCAGGAGGCAGAGGTTGCAGTGAGCTGAGATTGCACCACTGCCCTCCAGCCTGAGCAACAGAGTGAGACTCCATCTCAAAAAAAGAAAATAGCATTTGGACCGCAGCCAAAACAGCCAACTTAAACCGAGTGTCTGCTCAGCTCTCCCCAGCACCTGCTGTGTCCTGGCTCTTCCCCAGGCCTACAACCCACTTCGGTGGGCTCATGCCCTTGAGTCCTAGTCTGCCTACAGCTTGTCCCTTCAGACCAAAGACATCTATTTCTCTTCATCTTTATTTACAGGAATATGGTTTGATTATTTTGGATTTCTCTTCTTTAAATGTCTCAGTCTCCATGTAAAGTTGCAGAAATCAATCCAAATCGGGCACTATGCTGAGCTTTTAGATTAAATCTCTCACCAAATACTCGTGGGAAGCCTTTGAAGGAGGCCTCAGGTGTCCCAATTTACAGACAAGGAGGCTGAGGCTTTAAAGAATCAAGGACCTCGTCCAGTCCAGCCAATGGCTTCCCTTTGCTGTTAGAAGTAAGGCCGGGGGCCCTAAGATGCCCAGATGATCCAAAACGAACTGGCCTCTCCAGCCTCGCCTGTACTTTCTCTTCTCCCTCTTTGTCCCAGCCCCAGAGGTCTTCCAGTTGCTCAGACAGCACTGACGTCCTTCCTTCTGCCTGGAATGCTCCCACCCCAACCCATCCTTCATCCCATAACCCACGCTGTCTCCATTTTCAGTGCAGCTTCCTCCGAGAGGCCTCCTAAAGAGCCTGACCAGGTGCCCTGGGCCGTGCCCTCAAGACTCACCATCCTATTCTCTTTCTCACCCTTAGCACCAGGTTTTGACTAGATACATATTTGATTCATGTCTGCTTCCCCCTGCCCCCACCCCCTGGAGAAAAAAGTCCACGGAAGCAGGAATTATGGCTTTTTTCCCCTCACTGTATTTTCCCCAGCACTGAGCACCAGGCCTGGCCTGCAGTAGGTAATAATTAATATGTAAGTAATGGAGAGGTGAATGGATGAATTATGTAGTCAGAAATGGCTTTGATTTCCAATTTTGACATTTAATGTACAAGTGAACTCACACAAGGGACATTTTCATTCTAAAGTTCAGTTTTATTGTCTAAAATGGGGATCATAACACTGACCGTATAACATCAGCATGAGTAATAGCTCCGGCAGGTATTAAACACCAGCAGCTGGTGGCTGCCATCGTTCCCACATCCATCATCATCTCCACCGTGACCATCGTCACAACGGCTGCTCATGTGATTGACCAGTCAGGCCCAGCTCACTCCCTGTCCTGGCTAAATTCTGGATCCAGTGCCTTCCCAAGTCTTCTGCCTGTCAGATCCTTTCCACCTGAGATTCATTAGTCTCAGTTTGTGTGAATCTGATAACCTCAGATCACCTGTCCTGAAGATCACATTAATTAGGCACCAGCCCCATGTTCCCTCTGTGCACACGCAGGGCCAGGCAGATGACATGGACTCCCTAGAGCTTCCCTCCCTTGCCCAGGATGCCCACAGAAGGAGCTGACAGTCAGACATAGGTTTGGCCTCATAAAAATAAACAAGAAGGGGAGTTGGTCTTTGAAACGCAGGCTCTGGGATTAGGTGTGAGGCATTTTTTCAGCGTTAGTAGCCATGATCCCACGGTCGGTTCCCAGGTGAATAGTCCCGCATCCAAACCTGCTCTTGAGTCTCCTGTTTCACTTGAAGTCCTGATTCTGTAACAACCTACAGGGACACTTTCACAAGAGTTTTATAAACTCTGTAGTGAACAGATAGACGTTCAGATAGACAGATGTTTGGACCCATTGGCATTCAGGAAGGCAGATGGGGAACATTTAACATACATTCAGATAGACAGATGTTTGAAGAGACGAATAGGCATTTTGATAAAGTGATATTCCAACAGATGGGTGTGTCGACATGAAGATGTTCAGACTTAAGGATGGTCAGACATGTGGATGGATTCTCACACAAACAGACATTCAGACAGGTGGATATTATAACAGATGGGAATTCCAACGTACTGCAATTCCCACACATGCACATTCAGACACATGACTGCCCAGATGGACAGACAGATGTTCAGACAGATAGGTGTTTAGACGGAGGGACATAGTTGCAGACAGACATACAGAGAGATAGACATTGGAACATACAAAAAGTTGTCCTGCCAGATAGACATTCCCACATATGAGCAACTGGCACACAGAACATCTTCTGTAGGCATGCCTATCTGCTGGCATGGCCTGTGTGCCCAAACATCCGTTTTCTAGACTGTCTTTCTGTCATCATGTCTGTTTGTCTGTCTGTCAGAATGCATGTCATCTGTCTGAACATCAGCCTACAGAAACAAACATTTGAACATCCATCTGTCAGAACTGCTGTACATTGTCATGCCCTTCTCCCAAAACACCTGTTTGTCTGAACATCTGTCCACCTGTGGGCCCTCAGATGGATCCAGTATCAGATACTCAATCAATCTGCCTGAACAACCAGCTATGTGAATGTCTGTCCCTATGTCCACAAGTCCATCAGTCTGAATGTCTGTTCATCTGTCTAAATGTTGTTCTGTCTGAACAGCCATCTGTCAGGTCATCTGGGCACCTGTCCAAATAACTGTTTGTCTGCACATCTGGCCATCTATCTGAAGGTCCAGCTCTCTGAAACTCTGTCTGTCTGATGCTCATCATTCTGAACACCCCTCCATCCTCCAATCACGTGTCTGAATTTCTGTTTGTTAGAACATCCACCCGTAAGAACATTTGTGTGTCTGAACATTTTTGGGACTGAGCAAACATCTGTTTGAGCATCCACCTATCTGAATGTTTCCTCCCGTCCATCCGTCCACCATCTGTCCATTTGAATGTCTTCTCAGAATGCCTGTCTGCCAAAACGCCCATCTGCAGAACATCTTTTCACGTGTCTAAATATCCATCTGTCAGCATGCCCACCTGCCCAATGTCTGTGTGTGTGGATGTCCTTCTGTCTGTCCAAAGGTCTGTCTGTCCAAATGTTCATCTGTCTGAATGTCTGTCTGTCTGTCTGAAAGTGATCTATCTGAATATCTGTTGGCCTGCCCAAATGTCCTCCCATCTGAATGTCCATCTGTCCAAATATCTATCTGTTTAAGCATCTATTGGTCAAAGTGTCCATCAGTATAAAGATTTATCCAATCATCTGTGGGTCTGAATATCTGTATGTGAAAACATCCATCTGTCTGTCTGAAAGTCTCTCCTTTGGGGACATCCATTTACATCTTTCTGAACATGAATCTGTCAGAATACCCATAAGTCAGAAACTCCATCTCTGACCATCTGTGTGTCATAACACTTGTCTGTCAGAATTCTCATTTGATAGTCTGAATGTCTGCCCATCTATTTCAACATCCACCTGTTGGAATGTCTGTCTGTCTAAACTTGTGTCCATCTATCTAGATGTCAGTCCGTCCAAATATCCATATGAACATCTCCTACTGGAACTTCTTGTGTGTCAGAATGCCCATCTGCCGGAACATCTGTCTGTCTGCCTGTCTGCCTAAACTTCTTTTCATCTGCCGGAACATCCGTCTCTCTGAATGGAACATCTGTCCTTGTGTCTAATCATTTGAGTGTCTGAATGTGCATATTTCTGATTCATGTGTCTGAACACCTGTCTGTCAGAATGTCTGTCCAACTGTCAGAATGTACTTGTCTGTTTTTCATTTTATTTTTTATTTTTTTGAGACAGAGTTTCGCTCTTGTCACCCAGGCTGGAGTGTAATGGCACGATCTTGGCTCACTGCAACCTCCACCTCCTGGGTTCAAGTAATTCTCCTGCCTCAGCCTCCTGAGTAGCTGGGATTACAGGCTCCCGACACCACGCCCAGCTAATTTTTGTATTTTTAGTAGAGACCAAGTTTCACCATGTTATCCAGGCTGGTCTCGAACTCCTGACTTCAGGCGATCTGCCTGCCTTGGCCTCCCAAAGTGCTGGGATTACAGGCATGAGCCACTGCACCCAGCCAGAATGCACTTGTCTGAACATCTGTGTGTCTCTCTGAATGTCTATGTGTCTGAACATCCATCTGTCAGTATGCTTGTCTGTGGGAAAGTCCGTCTGCTGAGGGAGGTATGTCTCCGTGGGGCTGTGTTTGAAGAGCACAGTACTCCTCAGTGCTCTGTGGCTCTGTAGCTTGTTTATTTACTATTCTGGGGCAGAGGGCTATCTCCCTTCTCTCATACATCTGGGTGCTGCAGGATTCCCATTTTTGCCATAGTGTAAGGGTATGTGGCCACAAGGTGGTAATAAGTACTTTTTAGATTCAAGACCTGTTTTAATTTTTGTCACAAATCATCAGGATTCTGATTCAGGGTTCTGTTTTACTGGTTTCCTTATATCACTTAAATAAGCTGACCCCTGGCAAACAGTTCTGGCTACCAAATCAGTTTGGAACTTGCCGTTATTGGAATGCAAAGCTGTACCTCACACTGGTATAAAGTGGGTGAAAGCACCCTGGGTTAGTGCAGAGGGGAGCAGGCCTTCCTCAGAGCAGAGCTGAGGGTGCACACACCACACCCACATGCTGCTCTCATCGGACTTTTCCCAGCAGATGCACATGTGATTAGGCACCAAAAGAGCCAACAAAAATTGCCTTTTGTTTTGTTTTGTTTTTTGAGATAGAGTTTCACTCTTGTTGCCCAGGCTGGAGTGCAATGGTGATCTCAGCTCACTGGAACCTCTGCTTCCCAGGTTCAAGCTATTCTCCTGCCTCAGCCTCCTGAGTAGCAGGGATTACAAGCATGCACCACTATGCCCAGCTAATTTTGTATTTTTAGTAGAGATGGGGGTTTCTCCACATTGGTCAGGCTGGTCTCAAACTTCTGACCTCAGGTGATCTGCCTGCCTCGGCTTCCCAAAGTGCTGGGGTTACAGACATGAGGGACCACGCCCGGCCAAAAATTGCCTTTATTGGAAACGTATGGTTTACAGTTCCCAGATTCTTATTTCTTTATTTTTTTAAGATAGAGTCTCACTCTGTCAGCCAGGCAGGAGTGCAGGGGTACTATCTTGGCTCACTACAACTTCTGCCTCCCAAGTTCAAGCTATTCTCCTGCCTCAGCCTCCCAAGTAGCTGGAACTGCAGGTGTGTACCACCATGCTTGGCTAATTTTTGTATTTTTAGTAGAGACAGGGTTTCACCATGTTAGGCAGGCTGGTCTTGATCTCCTGACCTCAGATGATCCACCCACCTTGGCCTCCCAAAGTGCTGGGATTACAGGCGTGAGCCACCGTGCCCAGCCAATGGTTGCCAGATTCTTAATCCAACAAGAGTATGACAGGCTTGTGACTGTCATTCATTTCTTCCTTCTCACCTTTCTCATGGAAGGCATTTCAAAAGAAACCATGAGGTGTCTATATGAGTTTATCTTTTGGAAGTACAGAAGTATGTCAATGTATAAATTGAAATGGTTTCTATACTAAATAGTTGGAAAAAATCAGCTACATTGTAGCGTAAGAAACAGTATTAGATTGAAGAGATTCTTTACATAACATTTTGTTTAGCGTAAATAGAAATTTATCTGTTTATGGTCTTAAACTGGGCTCAGAATTTCTGTTAGTGAGAAACCCATCAGTTTATACTTTCCCATATGCCATCTTAGTAAACTAAGATTTTATGGTTTATCGATAATACTGTTAAGCTTCTTTTCAGTGAAGAAAAGAAGATTTTTAGCTGTAGTAATCAAAACAATATGGTACTAGCCTAAAAATGAACACATAGACCAAGGGAGCTGAATAGAGAAGCCAGGAATAACCCTCTTCCCCATACACATGGTCAACTAACCTTCAACAAGGCACCAAGGAGACAAAAGAGGGAAAGAACGGTCTCTTCAATAAATGGTGTGGGAAATTGGATATCCACAGGCGAAAGAAAGAGACTGAACTCCTTCCTTACATCATACACAAAAATCAACTCAAAATGTGTGAAAGATTTAAACATAAGACCTGAAACTGTACAACTTCTAGAAGAAAACAGAGGAAAAGCTCCTTGACATTGGTCTTGGTGATGACTGTTTGGAATGACAACGAAAGCACAGACAACAAAAGTAAAAATAAACAAGTGGGATTACATCCTACTAAAAAGTCTGCAGAGCAAAGGAAACAATCAACAACATGAAAAGACAATCTACAGAATGGGAGAAACTATCTGCAACGCACATACCTGATAAAAGGTTAACATCCACAATATGCAAGGAACTCAAACAGTTCAATAGCAAAGAAACCTCCAAATAGCCCAATTTAAAAATGGGTACCGGCTGGGCACAGTGGCTCATGCCTGCAATCCCAGCACTTTAGGAGGCTGAGGCGGGCAGACCACTTGAGGTCAGGAATTCCAGACCAGCCTAGCCAACATGGTGAAACCCCGTCTCTACTAAAAATACAAAAATTATCCAGGCCTGGTGGCACATGCTATAACCCCAGCTACTTTGGAGGCTGAGGCAGGAGAATCGCTTGAACCCAGGAGGTAGAGTTTGCAGTGAGCCGAGATTGTGCTATTGCACTCCAGCCTGGACGACAAGAGCAAGGCTCTGTCTCAAGAAAAAAAAAACATAATGAGAGATCACCTCATTGTGAGCATGGCTATTATATTAATCACGAAACAAAAGATAAGTGTTGGCGAATATGTGGGAGAACAGAAACCCTGATACACTATTGGTGTGAATGTAAATTGGTAGAGCTATTATGGAAAATGGTATGGAGGTTACTCAGACAATTACAGGTAGAACTATCATATGATCCAGCAATCCTACTTTTGGGTATTTATCCAAAGCAACCGAAATCAGGATCTTGAAGAGACATCTGCTGCCCTCCCATACTAACTGCAGCGTTATTCACGATAGCCAAGATACGGAAACAACCGACGTGTCCATTGATGGAGGAATGGATAAAGAAACATGATATATACACGCAATGGAAAGTGGGACAGTCATAAAAACAGAGGAAATTCTGCCACTTGTGACAATTTGGCTGAACCTGGAGGACATCAAGCTGACTTGAATAAGCCACATGCAGAAAGACAAATAAATACTGCCTGGTTTCAGTATGATGAGGAATCTAAAATGGTTGAACTCATAGAAGTAGAGAGCAGGATGGTGGTTGTCAAAGGCTGGAGGAGGGGGAAATGGAAAGCAATGGTCAAAGGTACAAAATTTTAGTTACGCAAGATAAATAAATTCTAGGACCTACTGCAGCAATGGGCCTATAGCTAACAATACTGTCTTGGAGACTTAAAATTTGCTAAGAGGGCAGTTCTTCTGTTAAGTCTCTTACCACAAAATAATAGTAATGATAATAACAGGGGTGGGAGGAAGCTTGGGAAAGTGATGGGTCTGTCTATGGCCTTGATGGTGGCGATGGTTTCACAGGCATATACTTATTCCTAAATTCATTGAGTTGGATACATTAAAAATGAACAGCTCTTCATATGTCAATCATACCTTAGTAAAGTGGTCTTAAAGGAACAAATACTATTTATACTCTGTCTTTAAAATAATAAAAGGGAAAGTCTTATTCTTTTCATAATGATATGGCTCTCAGGAAAGAAACAGGAAGCACGTGTACCCTGCATTCACTGAAGAGTGGAAGTGTGATTTACTTTTATTTATTAATCTTTTTTAAGACAGAGTCTCACTCTGTCACCCAGGCTGGAGTTCAGTGGTGCAATCTTAGCTCACTGCAACCTCTGCTTCAAGCAATTCTCCTGCCTCAGCCTCCCAAATAGCTAGGATTACGGGCACACACCACCACGCCTGACTAATTTTTTGTATTTGTAGAGAGATGGGGTTTCACCATGTTGGCCAGCCTGGTCTCGAACTCCTGATCTCAACTGATCCACACACCTCAGCCTCCCAAAATGCTGGGATTACAGGCATGAGCCACTGCACCGGCTGGAAGTATGATCTATGTGTGTTCTTTAGTGTCATTGTTCTGTAACCTATTCATTCACTCATGTTTTGCACTTTCATAAAGTGAGTTTAATAATTTGTAATAGTCGTCCTAAGGCTGAGTATCGGCTTCTATATAACCCATTTCCTTTAAGTAGCTTGAGGAAAAATAGATGGAATTTGTAAGGCTTTTATGACTCTAAATTAGAGGATGTTCAAGGACTTATTGTATTCCTTAATGGCATATTTTTGAAAAAAGTGTGTTTTGTTTGCTTGTAAACGTTACTCTTATAGTAACCTCAAATTAATGTATATTACTTTGTTTATGAAAAGCTTCCCATCAAAACACTAAAATGCTGTCATGACAGTACAGAGGTCCTTACAATGACCTCTTACCTCAATGGTATTCATGCTGATGATTCATTAACATCAGCATTAATGCTATCCTCTGTGTAAAGCTCATATTTTCATACAATCTGTTCCCAGAGATTCATCACTGTTAGCAAACCACTGTGCCAACAATGATAATAAATAAGACTAGTGAGGCTGCCAAAAAGGCCAGAAGATTTATGAGACTGGGTCACCATGGGACTTACAGTGTGATGTCAACAGACACAGAAGATGAACTTTATTTAGGACGTAAAAATGAAAAGGGATGGTTGTAGAAAGTAGGAATTATGACTGATGTCCCCAGAAGTGCCCCATGTGTACACAGGGCTTGGATGAAGCCCAGCAAGTGGAGTGAGGACTCTGCCAGGCACAGGACACTCCCTTTGACTCTTACTGGAGTTTTTATTTATTTACTCCCCCACTATCTCCCTTCCATCCACCCTCATGACCGTTCTCAAGGATGACTATGTGTTCACTCACTCACCAGATGCAACTAAATAGCACACGGTCAGAACACTAATTAACAAAATTTTTTACCATATCTCATCTTTAAGCTGAGAGATACTAATAAGGGTACATGGGGAGGGGCGGATGGTCACACAACTGTGAGCACACGTGTGTGGTGGACACATGTACACGAGTATACATATGTGCAAGTCTGTTACATCTGCATGTGCGCGTTACTCCAGTGAGATCCACTTTTGTCAAAAATTTCACTACCAGAGGCACAGGGATGCCCTCTAGGACCTTGCTACTCAAAGTGTGGCCCTCGAACCAGGAGCAGCACCAGCACCAGCACGTAGGAGCTTTTCATTTTTTCACTTTTAAAATTTTTTTGTAGAAACCAAGTCTCAGTATGTTGCCCAGGCCAGTCTAAACTCATGAGCCCAAAGTGCTGGGATGATGGGCATGAGTCACTGCACCCTGCCTTGGGAGCTTTTTAGAATGCAGACTCTCAGGCCCCAACTCACACCTACTGAGCCAGAACCTGTATTAACAAGATCCCTTACAATTATGTGCAGATTAAGTGTTGATCTAGAACAATATTTTTCAAAGAGCTTATTAGTGACTCATGAAATCATTTAGCCTGTTGTGACAAGCACTTAAAAGAAAGAGAGAAGGAAATGGAAGAGGAAATGGAGAGGAGAATCAAAGCAAATCAAGAGGTGAGAACACATTGCACACAATAAGGATCAATATTGCTTCGTGGATATGTGGTTTCCAAGGTCACCATAGCAGAAGAGGAGAAAAGAGGCCACACGCTGGCTCTTTACTGCCCCAACCTGAAATTGAAGCACCCACAGGCCATTGGCAAGAACTAGTCATGTGGTTCCAACCTTACCGCAAGAAGAGCTGGGAAATAGTGACACTCATGGACATTTGGTGAATGCTAACGTCTCTTCCACAGCCTGCATGCTATTTCACCCTCTTAAACTAGAATGGAGGTTCCTTGAAAGCCTGGCCTTTGTCTGTGAGGGCCCCTGTGAGATCACTTGCCAGGAGAGTAGTGCCTGGCGTAGTCTGCCCTCATTAAATTTTTAGTGAATGAATAAATGTATATTTCTCATTCATTGAGCTAGATGTGGAGATTCCAAAAATAAATCTGATATGGTTCCTGTTTTCAATAAGGATTCTTCTCTCTTTCCCTCATGTTTTAGTGGAAAACTGGTCTCTCTCTTCAAAAGCTCCGCTTGCCACCTGTGCCTGCCCTGAGAATGTCCTTTGGCGGTCTCCATCAACCATCACTGTCTCCCTGACGACCCCTCTTCCTCTCCACTGACAGATTACCTCCCCTTGCTCTCCAAGAAGCCTCACATCTTCTCAAACCTGAAAAAAACCTCTCAGCATTGCTTCCCCTATGTCACTTTGTAATTCCCAATCACCCTCACTATACCACAGCCAGTCTCCTGGCCTCATCACTCTGTACTTGATTAAAAATGATCCCTCAAAAGCTACTGGTGACTTCCTAATTTTTTAAACAGGTTTATTGAGTTTTATGTTTCATATACCATACACTTCACCTATGTGAAGTTCACGATTCGATGGTCTCTAGAATGTTTCACCAAAAGAAACCCCACATCCTTTAGCTTTCACTCCCCATACTCCCATCCTCCTCCCTTGGCCCTAAGCAGCTGCTAATCCACTTTCCTTCACTGTATATTTCCCTGTTCTGTACTTTCATATGAATGGAATCATACCATCTATAGCCTTTTGTGACTGGCTTCATTCAGACGGCATTATGCTTTCAAAGTCCGTCCATGCTGTGGCATGTGTCAGCACTTCATTCCTTTTTAAGGCTGAATAATATTCCACTGTGTGGAAAGACCATATTTTGTTTCTCCATTCATCCATTGATTGACATTTGGATTGTTACACTTTTGGACTATAATGAATAATGCTGTTATGAACATTCATGTATATGTTTTTGTATGAACATGTTTTCATTTCTCTTGAGTAAATACCTAGGAGTGGAAGTGCTGGGTCATATGGTAACTGTTAATCATTTGAGCAACTGCTAGACTTTTCTAAAATGGCTGCACCATTTTACATTCTCATTATCCATGTATGGAGGGTCTAAATTTTGCCAGTGCTTGCTATTATCTAATTTTCATTCTAACCATTCTAGTGGGGGAGTGGAGATTGTAGCTCATTGTGGTTTTAATTTGCATTTCCCTGATAACTAGAGACTTCCTATTTTTTTTTTTAAAGTAGAGATGGCATATTGCTCTGTCACCCAGACTGGAGTGCAATGGCACAATAACAGCTCACTGCAGCCTCAACCTCCTGGGCTCAAGTGATCCTTCCACCTCAGCCTCCCGAGTAGCTGGGACTACAGGCATGCACCCCTCTGCTGAGCTAATGGACTTCCTAATTTTTAAAATCACTATCTTCTTATTGCCTATCCAATATGTTCTCTATTTAGCTTTTCACACTACTCTTGGTGCAACTCAGTTCCCTCCCTTATACAGCTCCTGAGGTCTGCTCCTCTCCAGCATTCCCTTCCTGATTTTCTGGCCTCCTTCACTGGCGCTTATTCCCACCCCACAAATTCTGTTGCTCACAGGGCTTCATTCTCAGCCCTGTTCTTGCTCTACTGTGCCCCTGCTAACCCTGCTCACCCTTGCGCCTCTGACCAGCACCCAGATGGAAGATTCTTGAATGTACATACTTCCCAGGTCTTAATCCCTGTTTCACTTCAAATTATCTTAATAGAAACCCAATGAAAAGTTCAATCCAATATCAATAAAGTGTCTATGACTAAGATGCACAGAAAATATTGTATACTATAATTAGTGATAATGACTCCTTCTTTCAAGTATCAGTTAAAAATCAGTAGATGGCTTGAGCCCAGAATCCCAGCTACTTGGGAGACTGAAGCAAGAGGATTGCTTGAGGACAGGAGTTCAAGATCAGCCAGAGATCACTTGCCAGGAGAGTAGTGCCTGGCGTAGTCTGCCCTCATTAAATTTTTAGTGAATGAATAAATGTATATTTCTCATTCATTGAGCTAGATGTGGAGATTACAAAAACAAGCCTGGTCAACATAGTGAGACCCAGTCTCTACAAAAACTTTTTTAAAAAAATTAGCCCAGTGTAGTGGCACGTACTTGTAGCCCCAGCTACTCAGAAGGCTGAGGCAGGAGGATTGCTTGAGCCCAGGAATTTGAGACTGTAATGAGCTATGATCACACCAATATACTCCACCCTGGGAGACAGAGTGAGATCCCATATCTAAAAAACATTAAAAGGTAGATGGACAATAGTAAATACTGAAAGAAATCCCCAGGGAAAAAGGATTGAATTATAGCATATTGTTCTCTCAGGTTCTTTATGGTACAAAAAGGGAATTCATATTCTAGCCCAGGGATCAGTAAACTCATGCTTAAAGAGCCAGAGACTAAATATTTTAGGCTTTGCTGGCCATAAAGTCTGTGTCATAACTATTAAATCCACCTTTGTAATACAAAAGCAGCAGACAATGTACAAATGAACAGGCATGACTATATTTTTTTCTTTTTTGCTTTATAAAATTTTTCAATACAGATAGGCCCTCGCTATGTTGCCCAGGCTGGTCCTCCCACCTCAGCCTCCCAAAGTGTGGGGATTATAGATGTGAGCAACTGTGCCCAGCCATCATGACTATATTCTAACAAAACTTTAAAAACATCTGGCCAGCCAGTAGGCAGTACTTTATGGATTCCTGATATAATCATTATATCTGCACTATACCCACAGGAGGGCAGAGAACAGAAATGGACACCCTCTCCATTTAGGAACATTTCTACTTACCTGTTATCCCCTGGAACTAGTTACAAGGCCTTACCAATCTGCAAGAGTCAGAAACACGCAATCTTTAGGCTAAGTGACTATCAGCAGGTAACCAATGGGTACGAGAACTGCTATTGAGGAAGAAGCAGAGATTAGACATTAGGATATTAGAAGTCTCCACAGTAGTTAGCTAATTTTACAAGAGTGTGTATAACACCCCAAAACTCAGTTGCCCATAGAAATCCTTTATTTCTCACTCACACATCTGCAGTCTGGCTGAGTTTGGCTGATCTTGGAGAGGCCTAGCTGAGTTTGAGTCCAAGCTGGGGGTTGGGTCTACATCAGCTCTACGAGTCTCTCCTCTTCCCTGGACCAGTATGTATCTGAGGCATGTTCTGCTTGAGGTGAAAGGCAGGAGTGTAAGAGGGGCAAGGGGAAAACATCATAAGGTGTAGGCTCCAGCCCACTGTCACTCCTACCTACATTTCATTGGCCAAGTGACATGGTTGAGGCCTGTACCAATCAAGCAGGGCATTACTGTCTTCCCATGGATGTTGATAGAGAAGGAGTAAATATTTGCTGAACAATAATGTAACCCACTATACTTTTCCTCAACTAGCAAAGGGGATTAAACATACTTATATCCACAGGATAACACTGGTGTTTTCCTGAATCCCTACTGTGTGCATGCACACAACATAAGTGCACATCCACACACATATACACACATACCAACAAACAATAACAGAAAGCAGGAGATTACATATTCTACAATTTCAGAATATTAGATTACCATCACAACACTCCACTATAGCTCCTGAATAACTGGTAATGCTTTTCCTAGATTCATTTTACATTGAAATAAAGTGAGAACAGGTACCTTTATTAAATAATCAAACACACTTACTGTTGATTTAGTTTCTTTCTTAAGTCTCTGCAGTCCCCTTTCCCCAGGCTTGAGGATTGGCATAGCAGGGCGGAAGTTACGAGAACATTGCAGCCCCTGAAGAGAGGGCTCCTCTCCTTCAAGCTGTGGGGCATGTAAGGACATGGAGATGAGAACCAGCAGCAACAGAGTTCTTGGCTGAATTTCTTAAGTAAAAAGCATTTCTTATTTATGGAAAATAAGAAGGTGCACAATGCCACTTCATATCAAGGGTGGTGATGGAGCAGGGCCCAGCCCTGGACTAGATCCAGCCAGTTCTCCACACAGTCTAATTGGAAGCCTGCACCTCACAGTAGCAGATGTTTCCCAGCTTTTCCAACCCCATTTCCCACGAAGTACTCTCTACCCTACAGGAAGAACAGAAAGGATGGGCTGTCAGAACACAAAGGCAACTGTAGCCTACTTGAGGTCAGAAAGACCTACGTGACCACCATCCAGCTAGAAAATGCTTGGTAGAGCAGGAGTTACCAAGCCCCCTTTCACTGAGCTTCCTCCACCCTCCCTCTGACATATCCTCTTCCTACCTCTCCGAGTGCCACCCTTTCCCCATATGTGTCTGACAGCCTAAGTTTCCTGTGACTCAGCTCACAACATGACACTACCCCCGCCCTCCTTCTCAGCTACTTAAAAAGGCAAAGATTTTAACAAAGAGACATGGGGGGAAATATGCATCCCCCCAGCTGTAAGGATGAAGAAGCAAGCCAATGCTCCCTCACCTCTGCAATATCATGCATTACCATGGTCCCTTCCCCTTCATTCACCATCACACACACACACACACACACACACACACACACACACACACATGCTGGGGAGGGGCTGCAGCCATCACCCTCTTGTCACTCCCCAAAGGACCCACCAACCACCCCTGTCTTAGGCCCTGGCACACTGTCACTCCTACCCACATTTCTGATTATAAGCACATCATCACAGCTGCTCTCAGGGAACAAGTTCATGTACACAGGCATCTCTGTCTCTTCCTTTCTGGGAGTAAAGCTCTCTAGGGATCCTTCTGTTCATCTGCATGCCTTATAACTAACCCCCAGGGTCACTGTTCCAAATGTTCTATCCCCCAAATAGTAAACATGTTCTCTTCCCTGGTCTCACCCTTCCCTCCAGCAAGTCACCTCTGGTAACTCTTCCTGATGTTAGAGATGTTTTCCCTAGTCCAACGTCGTGTCTCAAGGGCAGAAAAGGGCTTTTCAGGTCACCTTTGATGACCCTCAAACAGCCATCCTGTGGTCCTCCTTGAACTGAGGAATTTTCCTGTAGCAGCATGAAGGGGAATAAAGAGTGAGGTGAGATTGGCAGGCTGCAGGTTTCCCAAGTGTGACTCAACTAATCCCCAAACCTAAATTATAGGCTGGTGTGTAAAGCCTTCACCATGAAGGCCATTGGCAAATAGTTAGCTTGTTTTTATATAATCAAAGAATTGCTTACAGGAGGCATAATAATTATATATATATATGTATATATATATATATATATTTTTGGGATGAGTGGATAGTGGATAGATTTTCTTTCTTTTTTTTCAAACTGAGAGATATAATACATACACAAAAAGAGTAAACTAAAATATCTGGTAGAAAGCAGGGCTCAACAAATTTCTTCTGCAACTAGCTAGATAATAAATATTTTCATCTTTGGCGGGCCACACATTCTGTCATAGCTATTTGATTGTGCCCATCTAGTGAGAAAGCAGCTACAGACACTAGGTAAGTGAATGGGTATGGCTGTACTCCAGTAAGACTTCACTTACAAAAACAGTCAGCAGGCCAGATTTGGCCTGTCTGGCCATAGCTTTCCCATACTGTCTTAGTCAATTTGTGATGCTGTAACAAAATACCATAGACTAGGTAATTTACAAATAATAGAAACTTATTTCTCACAGTTCTGGAGTTTGGAAAGTCCAAGATCAAAATGCTGGCAGGTTGGGTATGTCTGGTGCAGACCTGGTCTCTGCTTTTAAGACGGCGGCATGGACACTGGTTTCTCCAGAAGTGAGGAACGCTGCACCTTCACGTGACACAACAGGTAGGAGGGGTGAACTCATCCCCTTGAGCGCTTTTATAAGGCATTAATCTATTCATGAGAGCAGAGCCCTCATGGCCTAATCACCTTTTAAAGGCTCCATCTCTTCATTGGGGCTGTGCAATAAAACCTGATGACGGCAAGTTTATTGATACTTGAGCACTCTGCTGTAACACAGGACCTAACACCTGGGCAAGGCCCCTGAGAGATGAAGCTAATGTCCTGCTAGAGATGAAGCCTGGGGAAAGTGCCACTCATCCTGCATAAAGTGCAAGTGCTGGAAGTGCTATGGAAAATGGCAGATGAGGGGAACATAAGACCCAGACGGAGACATGCTAGAGGGCATGTGCTCTACAAGGCCAGAAAACTCATCAGCTGACTCTGCCTTGTGGGAGGGCCTAGAAGAGGCTCCATCCTCCAAGGAGATAAGGACAGTGCTGATAAGACGGTCACCAGCATCACTGAGAAGCTCAGTGGGGACCATCCTCTGAGGCTAGTCATGACCCTCAGGATTGAGGCCCAGAGCAGGAAATGGCTAAGGAGCAGGTCTTAGCTTTGGTGTACACAGCCCTGTCACTTGGACTATACAACCTGGAAGTCCCTACAGTATTAGAGATATCTGTGATAGGGCAAAAACACTATGAGGAGAATCTGTGCTTTGTTTCCCCGCAATTCTACACTCTGTGGGTCTAGAGGTCTTAGGTCTCAGAGGGACAATGCAGAAAGACATAGAAAAAGTCCCATTAAACTTTGAGCTACAGCTGAACCGCTGCCCAGTCATTTGCGTTCTCTGTGCCAAGAAATTAGAAGGCAAGAAAAAGAGTCAGAATCTTGCTGGGGGTGACTAACCCTGATAATCAGGGGGAGGCTGGACTGCTGTTACACCACGGGGACACGAAGGATGAATAAGACACTGAGCGACCCATTCGGGTGATCTCGGTACCCTCCTTTCCAGTCTTAACAGTAAATGGACAAATAAGTAAGCTGTGGCCTGAGAAGGACAGGGTGGCTAGGGGCTCAGACCACACAGGGTTGAGGGCCTGGGTTACCTTCCCAGATGAGCCGCCAAGACCAGCAAAGGCGCTAGCCACAGGTGCAGAGACTCTCAGCTGGAAAGTGAAGGGAGACAGTAGGTACCAGCTGCGGCCTGGAAACCAGCTATAGCAGAACGTGCTAAACCTCATCCCACTAACCCACCTCCTCTTCAGGGAAAGAGACCAGCCAGAAACCTGGAAGAGTGGCTCCAGATGGCATGGGTTTACTGCAGTGGAAGGGTGACCTGCAGTCGACACGGTGTTGTGCCACCCATATCCCACTTCAGGACCAGTGCACTCACTCCTCCGGCTTCCGGCTTACAGATGAGTCACTGTGTAGAAACTGCCCTCAACCTAAGGAAGCTTCTTTCTCAAAGCTACATGCCTTCCCTGGGGTCAGCCTACCTCTAACGACTGGTCAACATTGGAATATAAACATTGGGACCTCCTAACTCAACTGGGACAACTGCGAAGGGTGACTTCACACCCGGATTTCCTGAGAGCACCGGCTGAAACAACACATCTGCTCACCTCAAGGTGCTCTTCCTGAGAATGCTCCTTATGAAACTTCTTGCCACAAATATCTAATAGTCTGGGAATCTTTTTCCGGAGACACCCAACGTAGGGAGATCTGTTCCTGGGCTCTCTATTCTGTTCTGCTGGTTTACTTATCTATCCTTGTGCCGACATCATGCTGTCTTAGTCACTACAGATTTACTATACCATCTGTTAGAGCACGCGCTCCTGCCTTATTCTTCTTCAAGTCACTTGGTGAGTCTTGGCTCTTTATAGTTTTATTATATATGTTTTTAGAATCAGCTTCTCAGTTTCTACAAAAAGCCCCATTGGGATTTTGTCTGTGACTGATCTAATGGATCAATTTGGAAAGAATGGGCAGTATTTTTAATACGGAGTCTTTTATCCAATGAATTTGATATCTTTGTATAGGTCTTCCTCAAGATATCTTAGTAAAGTTTTATCATTTCTACCACTTTACCTGAGGTAAAAATGATAAAACTTTACTAAGACATATTGTTGACAGAAACATATTTTATTTTTTATACTGATTTTATATCCATCAACTTTGCTAATGATTTACAGGTTATGTTGTGCTTTTTCTTTTTCTTTTCTTTTTTTTTGAGACAGAGTTTACCGTTGTTGCCCAGGCTGGAGTGCATTGGTGTGATCTTGGCTCACTGCAACCTCTGCCTCCCGGGTTCTTTTCTTTTCTTTCTTTCTTTCTTTTTCTTTGAGACAGGGTCTGGCTCTGTCACCCAGACTGGAGTGCAGTGGCGCAATCTCAGCTCACTGCAACCTCTGCCTTCCAGGCTCAAGCAATTCTTGCGCCTCCGCATCCCGAGTAGCTGGGACTACAGGTGCACAGCATCATGCCCAGCTAATTTTTCTGTATTTTTTGTAGAGATATGGTTTCACCATTATGTCCAGGCTGATTTCAAATTCCTAAGCTTAAGCAATCTGCCCACCTCAGACTTCCAAAGTACTGGGATTACAGGAGTAAACCACCTTGCTTCTTTTGCATTTTCTACACATGCAATGATAACATCCACAAATAATGACAGATTTGTTTTCTTCTCTGCAATTCATTTCTTTTTCTTTGCTGTCTTAATGAACTAGATGGGCTATCCAAGAAAACATCCAGTAGCACTGAAAAAGCCTGAAGGTAAATGAAGAACAGCATAAGATATACCAAATTTTGTAAGGCCTTGTTGGCCAGAATAATAAATTCAAATTTGTTTTAAATAAACTTAGAAATTTTTGATAGCCTTCTGTTTTTTTGAGATGGAGGTTCACTCTTGTTGCCCAGGCTGGAGTACAATGGCACGATCTCAGCTCACCACAACCTCCGCCTCCCGGGTTCAAGCTATTCTCCTGCCTCAGCCTCCCGAGTAGCTGGGATTACAGGCGTGCACCACTACACCTGGCTAATTTTGTATTTTTAATAGAGACAGGAAGAGGGTTCTCCATGTTGTTCAGGCTGGTCTTGAACTCCTGACCTCAGGTGATCCACCCACCTTGGCCTTCGAAAGTGCTGGGATTACAGGCATGAGCCACCGCGCCTGGCCTTGATAGCCTTCTATAGAGAAGTAATGAGGGCAGTATTTCTAAGACTTTTCCAACTACTGGGTGAATAATGAATTATAGGAGAATAAACAGTGGAGGCAGAGGCTGGGTGCGGTGGCTCATGCCTGTAATCCCAGCACTGTGGGAGGCCAAGGCAGGCGGATCACCCGAGGTCAGGTGTTTGAGACCAGCCTGACCAACATGGAGAAACCCTGTCTCTACTAAAAATACAAAATTAGCCGGGCATGGTGGTGGGCGCCTGTAATCCCAGCTACTTGAGAGGCTGAGGCAGGAGAATCGCTTGAACTCGGGAGGAGGAGGTTGTGGTGAGCCGAGATTGCACCATTGTACTCCAGCCTGGGCAACAAGAGTGAACCTCCATCTCAAAAAAAAAAACAAAAAAAAGAGTGGGAGCCAATCTTATTCATGAACATAGACACAAAAAGACTTTTAAAAATTGTAACAGTGACCCAGAAAAGTATAATATACAAAAGGTTTTTCTAGCAATGAAAATGTAGCTTAAAGTTAAAGAAACTCTAAATGTAATTTTATATTACTGTAAAAAGCATGTGATCATCTCAAAAGAATGAAAAGCAAATAAAATGGCCACCAAGAATGTGTGTGTATGAATTAGAAATGGAAAGGAACCATCTCAATCTAATGAAAAGTGGCTATCAACACCTGTTACAGACAGCACTCTTAATAGCAAACTGTTAACGATATTTCTTGTAAGATCTGACAAGACAATGTTGTCCACTGTCACTGCTTCCATTTGTAGCTGTATTAGTTGCCTTAGGTAGCACAGTAACAGAAGAAAAAGAAATAAGAGGAGTAAAGACCAAGAGGCGAAACAAGCCCATTATTATTTGCAGATGATACAATCTTTTACTTGGAAATCTCCAAATAATTTAAAGACAGAAAATTAGATGTGACAAGAGAATTTAGCAAGGTGACAGCACATGAGATTGATATCTAAAAATCAGCAGCATTTCTTTAGCAACAGTTAAAACTGTGCTTTCAATCTTATAGCCACTAGCCAATGTGGTTATTAGGCACTGAAAATTTGACTAGTTCAAGTTGAGATGAGCTGTAAGTGTAAAATATATATCAGATTATAAAACCTTGGTAGAAAAAAAAAAACCACAAAATACTTCGTTACTAATACTGATATAGGCCAGGCACAGTGGCTCACCCAGCGCTTTGGGAGGTAGAGGCAGGTGGATCACCGGAGCACAGGAGTTCAAGACCAGCCCGGGCAACATGGCAAAACCCCATCTCTACAAAATAATAATAATAATAATAATAATAATATAAATTACATATTTGAATGATGTTTTTGATATATTAGATGAAATTAAAACAGAAAATTTTA
Organism: Cacajao melanocephalus; assembly: GCA_963573385.1. Taxonomy (NCBI): domain Eukaryota; kingdom Metazoa; phylum Chordata; class Mammalia; order Primates; family Pitheciidae; genus Cacajao; species Cacajao melanocephalus. The sequence goes on along the minus strand of CAUYLG010015058.1, from coordinate 57,671 downwards.
ATTTATATCCACGGGGAACTTCCAGAAGAACAGAGAGAGGACCTTGACACATTCTCTCCCAAATTAACCAACTAAAAAATAAATAGCAAATTACTAAAAACAATTACTTCAGAACTCTGGAAATTAACCAAAGACATACAACAAGCTGAAAAGCATTTATTCAAGAGAAACTATTGAACCTTGGTAAGATCAACAAGGTCTGTGACACATCAACTTGGAACTGCTCCTATTCTCACTCCCCTTGGCCTCCCTCACTCTCCCATCCCAGCTCCATGGTGCAGTATTGGTGGGACTAGCTGCCTTACTGGTGCCAAAAGGAGCTGATATGATTTGGAGCTCCATGGAAAAGCTCTATTCCCTTGGTTTTGTTGAATACAATAATATTTGGTAGCAATCAGAGGCCAGCAGAGCATGGAATCTCCTAAGGCTGTGATAACACTTAGGGCAAGCAAGCAACCAGCAAAACATTTAAAAGGGAGAGCTAGGGAACAAGACGGGCCCCAGTTTATACTCATATCTGACCAACCTCAAGACCGTGTACAAGCAGGAAGTAAAAGCTGAGGCAGATTTGTTAACTCCCTGAACTTTGAATGCATTTTTCAACCCACACACAGGTTCCCTTGGCAATGGATGGAAGCCTAGGCAGCTCAAATTGTTTTATCTTGTATTAAAGAAAGAGCTGGTGAAAAGTTCATCCCTTTAAGTGTCAAGCAATTCATAGAAGAGACAACCTTGCTTGTGAAAATAAAAAGAAATTCTGGCTGGGCACGGTGGCTCATGTCTGTAATCCTAGCACTTTGGGAGGCCGAGGCAGGCTGATCGTCTGATTTCGGGGGTTTGAGACCAGCCTGGCCAATATGGCAAAATTCTGTTTCTACTAAAAATACAAAAATTAGACTGGTGTGGTCACAGGTGCCTGTAATCCTGGCAACTTGGGAGGCTAAGGCAGGAGAATAGCTTGAACCCAGGAGGCGGAGGTTGCATTGAGCCAAAAGCACACCATTGCACTCCAGCCTGGGCAACACAGCGAGACTAGGCCTCAAAAAAAGAAACATAAATAAATTCAGAATTGTAATGGATAATTTATTTATTTATTTATTTTGAGACAGAGTCTTGCTCTGTCACCAGACTGGAGTGTAGTGGCACCATCTCGGCTCACTGCAACCTCCAACTCCTGGGCTCAAGTGATTCCCCTGCCTCAGCCTCCTGAGTAGCTGGGACTACAGGCACGTGCCACCATACGCAGCTAATTTTTTAAAATATTTTAGTAGAGACGGGGTTTCACCATGTTGGCCAGGATGGTCTGGATCTCCTGACCTTGTGATCCGCCCGCCTTGGCCTCCCAAATTGCTGGGATTACAGGCGTGAGCCACCACGACCGGCCATGTAATGGATAACTTTTATGACACTTGCCACTGCTGTCTTTTGAAGTGGATTTTGAAGAATTTTATTCTTTTACACAGATTGTGATCAAGAGATGTAAAATAATAATGAAGAATGGAAAGTTGCCTTGAAAATGGTATTATGTATTTCAATGGATCAAATTGAAAGATCAGTTTTTTGGTTACCAATTTTATGGCAACACATGTTCAATGTATGTATATGCAGTATGTATATATAGCTATATAAGTGTGTATACATATATAGCTCAGAATATTAATGTTGAGAGTATTTTCTCATTAATGACTTAATAGGCAAGAGAATGAAATAAGTTGATATGACCACTGTGTGTAACAATGTAAATGAAACATAGATTGTAACTGCAAGGAATTTTATAAGCAAATTCTGCAAAACTAGGAACTGTTGAGGAAAGCCAGATCCTCAGGGAAATATAATTAAAGAGAGAGCACTTAGATACTTAGAGTTTATTTCAGATAGAAAATGAATTGTTTTCAGCACAAGGATTTCCCCATGCAACATGTTTCTTTAATCTTCATGTATGCAGTTGATTCTCATTATCTGGCATCCGTTAGGTTCTATAGAATGGTTTCAAACACTGAGTCAGTGAATACTGAACCGCTAACACCAGGGAAATACATGGGGTACAATTCCTGTGAGCCTCTGCTCGCAATGTTTTCATCAACCAATCAGTATGTAACTTTTTTTTGCCTGTGTTTCTGCTTAAAGACATCTTATTTAATACACATTGTTGATTCATTAACATTTACCTCCTGGCCAAGTGCACTATGACTCATTTTTGAATGAAGCTTATCTAACATGTATTTCCTCTGTAAGGCATATCACAGCCTTCTTGCACTTGGGAACATTAGTCAGCACATCAGCACTGTGCTTGAGGCCACTTTAAAGGGCCAAGTCATCAATAATGAACACAAACATGGGGAAAATGTGGCACTAAATAAATCGTGAAAAGGGCACTGGTTTTCCAAATGACAGCTGAAACAAGATGGCAGAGGTAGCCTTATTTGAACTCAGCTGGGAATCTTTGCATTGAGCAACATTTTTTTTTTTTTGCTGCTCTGCTCATGTCTGTGAATGACCATGTAAGTGCGTCAAGTATTGAATTGGGGTTGCAAATAAATTTTAGTGAGTAGGCAACTTTGTAAATACAAAATCCCCCCACCAATAATAAGGATTGGCTACGTATAAATATTTATTGGGATGAACATATTTCCACAACATATTGAGAAGAAAAGTTATAACATCAAACTTAAGAGAGGGGACTCCTCACAGAGGAGTCATACCCTCTGCATTGGAGGGTACAATACAGAGGTTACAATCATTGGCTACGGATGACAACATGCAGGCTACAGTGTTCTAAGTGCAGGACAATCAGTAAAACTTCAGGATTCCGAAACAAATCAATGTCTTGTTCAATGTTAGTAAGTTATGCATTAATCAGTACGTCAACAGTCTAAGTAACTCACAAGAAGATTCTTTGCTCAGGGACAGAAGGTCATCAGGAATCACAAGACCTCCCCAGACATACTTGGAAGCCTGCCAAATATGACCTGTAGGTATTAGAAGCATTCCCTTCGCAAACAGTGATAAGGCAAGGATGCCCATTATTATTACTTCTAAGGGAGATGAGGTGGTAAAATAGGAAAAAGAGTATATCCCTTGGATCTGGAAAAACCCTTACTGGTGGTGAACTGGAATGACTTCCGGGTGGAGGTGAAACATTGGTTGATGCAGTAGCTGGAGGCACTTCAATAGCATGGGGCAATGGCAATTGTAAGAATTGTGTAAGAGTTGTCTGCCTTTGGTTATTTTTAAAACTTTGAGGCCAGGTACGGCGGCTCATGCCTCTAATCTCAGCACTTTGAGAGGCTGAGGTAGGCAGATCATTTGAGGTCAGGAGTTCGAGACCAGCCTGACCAACATGGTGAAACCCCGTCTCTACTAAAAATACAAAAAGATTAGCTGAGTATGGTGGTACGTGCCTGTAGTCCTAGACACTCGGGAGGCTGAGGCAGGAGAATCACTTGAACCCAGGAGGCAGTGGTTGCAGTGAGACAAGATCGTGCAACTACATTCCATTTTGGGCTACAGAGTGAAACTCTGTCTCAAAAAAAAAACCAAAAACCAAAAACCAAACAACAACAAAAAACTCAGAAGAAGGAAAATGACAAGCTCAAGTCGGTCAATTTTAATTTAAAGCACACTGTAGAGGCAGGCCTGCTGCGACCATAGGGAACACTGTGTTGAAAATCAGACCAAGGATTTAAATGTTGGGGTGGCAAAGCTGCAGAGGAAATGGAATGCTGAGCCTCAGTGGTCTTCCATGCCAAGTTCAGACCTCTGAGAAGCATATTTCCAGGGTGTTTCATATATTGTTCTTCCAATCTATCCTTAAGTCACTTATTCAGATGTACATGTGGCTTTGAAAACATGTAGGATAGTTGTGGGTTTTTAAAAATCTGCATAGGCTGGGCGCGATGGCTCACGCCTATAATCCCAGCACTTCGGGAGGCCGAGGCGGGCGGATCATGAGGTCAAGAGATCGAGACTATCCTGGTCAACACAGTGAAACCCCGTCTCTACTAAAAATACAAAAATTAGCCGGGTGTGGTGGTGTGTGCCTGTAGTCCCAGCTACTCGGGAGGCTGAGGCAGGAGAACTGCTTGAACCCGGGAGGCAGAGGTTGCAGTGAGCCACAATTGCACCACTGCACTCCAGCCTGGCGCCTGGCAACGAAGCGAGACTGTCTCAAAAAAAAAAAAATCTGCATAAATTGTTTTGTAAATCATGAGTTTCTTTCTCCACTCAACATTAAGTTTTTTAGGTCTGTTCATACTGCTATACATAAATCTAGTTCATAGCTTTTAACTGATGTGTATATTTTTTACTTACTCATTCCACTAATGATGGATCTCTACACTGTTTCCAAATTTTTCTTCCTATGACAAACAAAACTTCCACGAGCATCCTCACACTTTCCTCATGGAGTTAAATGAGACTTGCAGGAGATTTTATCCCATCCTTCACATGTCTGGCTTCCCCTTTTCATTTAGCTTCATCTAAAATGTTACAGCTGCCAAGAGTGCTTTTCTGAGGAGCCCAGTTAAAGCAAACCCTCCTCAGTTTTTCTTTCAGCCCCTGGTTTTTTCTTTCATGGCACATGTAAAAAGTTGAAGTATTTTATTTATTTATATATTTTTTTTCCTCTCTCTCCCACTGCCACCTAACCTTCATGGGGACAGGCACTTTGTCTTACATACTTTTGTATCTTTATCATCAAGAACAGTATGTGGCATATGTAAGTGCCCAATAAATACAGAAGGAAAGAAAGAAGGAAGGAGGGAGTCTGTTGGTCGGGGTGAAGTGCAGTGGTGCCATCTCGGCTCACTGCAACCTTTGCCTCCTGGGTTCAAGCAATTCTTGTGTCTCAGCCTCCTGACGCAGCTGGGATTACAGGGGTGCACCACCACTCCCCACTAATTTTTCTAATTTTAGTAGAGACAGGGTTTTGCCATGTTGGCCAGGCTGGTCTTGAACTCCTGGCCTCAAGCAATCTGCCAACCTCAGCCTCCCAAATTGCTGGAATTACAGGTGTGAGCCATTGTGCCCTGCCAAAAGAAGAGAGTTCTTGAAAGAAAAATTAAAATGATTCAAAGGAATTTGGCTGGGTGGAACCTAAGGAGAGAAAGACCAGTAAGAAATGAGCCTACTTAATGGGGAATGATTTGGCACCTTCAGAATTGTGAATCTGATACTAAATTTTAAGCTGTTTTAATTTCTGTGCTGTACCCACCCTCCAGTATCAGTCCCCCCTTAGCCTCAGTGATATGTCCCAAGACCCCCAGCGGGTGCCTGAAACCAGAGACAGTACTGAACTCAGTTGCCATTGATTGGAACACATTTCTGTTCATGTCTCCCACCCACAAATGTAATCCCTTTTCCATCTTCACTGAGCACTTATTGGGCACTGTGGCTATAACTTATGCAGTCTGAGGTAAGATAACAAAACTAGCATGAATTTCTTTTCCCTTCACAATTTTACAAATAGAAGACTTGTTCTTGGCATAGATCTTAGTAATCTCAGGATGTAATTTTACTTGCTTTCCTTAAGTCGAGAACTTCCACCTTTCCACTTTAAGGAAGCACTCTGCAGCGTCTCTTTGGCATACCCAAATTGCCAGCATCACTACTCTGGTGCATTGGGGCAAGAATTATTATTAATAAGGGTTGCTTGAACATAAGCACTGCAATATCATCCCAGTGGATCTGACAACCCAGGTGGCTACTACGTGACTATCATGTAAGGGATACAGCATGGATACGCTGGACAAAGGAAGGATTTACCACATGGGCAGGAGAGAGCCAGGCCGTGCGAGATTTCATGAAACTACTCCCGATGATGTGTGATTTAAAACATATGAGGTTTTATTTCCAGAATTGTCGATTTAATATTTTCTGACTGCAGTTGACTGCGTGTAACTGAAACCATGTGAAGTGAAAACTGAGGATAAACAGGGTAACATGGTTAGCTCTTTGTCCTCACCCAAATCTCATCTTGAATTGTAATCTCCATAGTTCCCACGTGTTGAGAGAGGAATCTGGTGGGAGGTGATTGGATCATGGGAGTGGTTTCCCCCATGCTGTTCTCCTGATAGTGAGTTCTCACGAGATCTGATACTTTTATAAGTGTTTGACAATTCCTCTTTCACACACACTTCTCTCTCCTGTTGCCTTGTGAGGAAGGTACCTGCTCCCTTCTGCCATGATTACAAACTTCTTGAGGCCTCCCCAGACATGCAGAACTGTGAGTCAATTCAACTTCTTTCCTTTATAAATTACCCAGTTTCCAGGAAGTTCTTTATAGCAGTGTGAAAATGGACTAATACAGGGGGACTACTGCATCCTCAAAGTTTTAAGCCTATTCCTCATTAAAGCTATGTATTAGAAGGCTTTGGGAAATAAAGGACAAGGGTTCTCTGTCCATAGTTGGCACAAAACATTATGAAGTAAGGAAAGCTATTGCAGATGAAATGGTATAGGGCAACTGAGAGATAGAGCCAGAACAGAAATCAAAGTGAGACGTGACAGGGGCTACCAGAAAAGTTAACAGCCTCTCCAGAAGTCATTGGAATACTCTGAAAGATGCTGCACTTCCTATAGTTACATGAAATAGGACATTGATATTTACACATTAAAATAAAGAGTAACCCTGCTGGGCACGGTGGCTCATGCCTGTAATCCCAGCACTTTGGGAGGCGGGCAGATCACCTGAGGTCAGGAGCTCGAGACAAGCTTGACCAACATGGTGAAACCACCCCATCTCTACTAAAAAATGCAAAATTAGCTGGGCATGGTGGCACATGCCTATAATCCTAGCTACTTGGGAGGCTGAGGCAGGAGAATTGCTTGAATCAGGGAGGCGGAGGTTGCAGTGAGCCGAGATCGTGCCATTGCACTCCAACCTGGGCAACAGGAGTGAAACTCCATCTCAAAAAAAAAGAGTAACCCTAGAAGATTTAGAGACAAATATATGTTACATATTTTCATACTTTTATGTAGAATTCTACAATGTTCCTTAAATATTTAGAACATTTAGATGTTCTAAAAGTATATTTATCTAAATATTTAGAATTTAGGTAAATATACTTTCCGATTAATGGTTTCATTGGATGGCTGATAATTGAGGATATTTGTAGTGAGGGTTGAGAAACCCTAATTTACTAACCTGGATGAGAAACGGCCTCTAAAGAGGTCATTTAGCTCTTGTGAATGTCTCTGTATATACAGGCCTGTCCAACACAGATCTATAGATTGTCCAAGACAATCACAGTCTTTAGTCTGATGTCTGATCTACAATGATAACATAGTCAATCAGGATAATTTTATAATAAGTTTTAAATATTGAAGGAAAATCACTAAGTAGATTCATTAGAGAAAATACATCTGGGAAAATTTTTTAAATGTGATTTGAATCAGATAAGTTTTGGGGCATAATGACCTATAGGGTAATAAGTGCTATAGACATTAGGAAATCAATAAGACATTTTAGGGACTGCTCTGAAACCCAGGAACTCCACAGGAAGCCAATAACTGAAGTTGACAAAAAGACCTAAGTTCAATTCTTGATTTTCTATACCAATGGGAAGGGATGATATAGCTAATCCACAGCAGCTAAGAATCTAAGAATCCATGACTGAGTCTACTTAAATTTTTACTTCCTTTTCCAAGGGCGTTTGGGCATGAAATAGCAGGACATATGGTAAATTGTTGATCTACTACAGTTTCCAGAACCAACAGCATGAGGAGTCCTGAAGCTTACTGCCATCCATGTGGCAGGTGAATCCAAAAGGCACATTCAGCTGTGACAGCTCTGAGACCCTTTCATTGGTGGTAGCAGAAACTGACAAGGAGATGGGAAAGACCAGCCTATCATATTCCCCTAGAGAACCTCTAAGCTAAATCACTCCCTGGACCCTTCCACTCCCCACCTCACATGTACCCTGCAAAGTGTGTTGTGAACCAGAGAATGCTTCTAGCACTGTTTGGTGCCACTGAATCTTGCTTTATAGTATCAGGAAACACTGGAGAAACCTGGGATGTTACTTATCTGGGGCAGTATCAGATGCCTGGGAGACCCTTTGTGACTCAGTGTTAAACAGCAAATAAGGCACTGAGACCTTTAATGACCTTGATGTGCTGGAGATAAACTGACCCATTGTGTCATCGTGAAAAGCCTTCGATGATATATTACCTTGGAAAGTGTTTTTTTTTTTAAAGACAAACCTTTGGTCTTGCTGAAAGATGGACTCTGTTTGCTCTGATGTCTAGGTGAAGTAAGTTGCTATGTACTCTGCTGTGTAAGTTGAAGCAGTCAGTAGAACGGATTAAATGCAAGAGGTCTAGGTTTAAATCCTGATTCTGGGACTTGATAACTGATCTAGGGAAAATAACCAATGATCACTTGACAGGATTCAGATGATTAAATGAGATCATGTATATAAAGTGGTTAGCATATAATGAGTATTTGATAGCTAAAAACAAATCTAATTGAATACAGATTAGTAAACATTAGTAATGAACAGCTAATAACAGAGGCTATAACTGCAAAGGTTTATACCTCTGCAAAGGTTACACTATAAGATAATAAGCTTTTGTTAAATCTAATTTACACAATAATTTAGACTTTTACTCTGGAACTTGACTTTTATATATGAGTGTTTTCGATTTCTGAAGTTAAGCATGTAATACACATATCCTAGAATATAAGAATATTCCTCTGGTTGCTCTTAAAAGCTAAAAATTTCTTAAACTAGTTGTTTTTGTTTTTGATTTTGCTTTTGAGACAGGGCCTGTCTCTGTCACCAGTGCAGTGAAACAATCTTGGCTCACTGCAACCTCTCCTGCCTGGGCTCAAACCACCCTCCCATCTCAGCCTCCCGAGTAGCTGGGACTACAGGCATGCACCACCATGTCCAGCTAAGTTTTTTTCTGTGTTTTTTGTAGAGGTGAGGTTTCACCATGTTGACCAGGCTGGTCCTGAACTCCTAGGCTCAAGTGATCCACCCACCTCTGCCTCTGAACTGAGATTAAAGGTGTGAACCACTGTGCCCAGCCTTTGACTAGTTGCTTTTGACACGAGTTAACTTAAGGGTTTTTTTGGACATACTTGTTCTTGTGAAGAGATGAAACCACTGGATTAGGCAGTGTTTCTGGTATTGGTAGTAGATTCTCAGAAATTTAGATAGACCTTTTCATTAAGTCTTGCCAGGTAACTGACTTAATAGGAAGGATTGAGGCTGCCACATAAGGGTGGTAAGCTAATTGGCACAGTGATCCTGGGATGAAATATTTACCTTTAACTTACTCACTTTGACCTTAAACCAATGGAGCAAAATAGCCAAAAGCAGCTTATGTAAATAACCTACAAATATTTACTGGGTTCTAGGCACTGAAATATCAAAGACAATATAATTCTGGCCCTTGCCTCTAAACTAAGCACAAAGCCACAGAGAGTGACTAGGGGCACCACAGTGCTACATCACATAGCATAGAGATGCTAGTCATTCTCAGCTTCCTCCTGATCACTACACACTTTTAAATAATGAAAACCTTTTGGTGGCATACAAATTAAAACACTAAAGCAAGACGAATGTAATTACAAAGCAGACTCTACTATTGGGTAACAGTGTGTGTGATGTCTACACTATAAAGGCCTCTGTAGGTGGCATTTCAAGGTGGCTGCCTTTTAACATAGTGTTGTTTTTTGAGCAGAATTGTGGGTTGTCCTCACCAAACTTTCTTATAACCTCAAGAGGCACAGATCTCTCATATTCTATGAAACAGAACATTCTTCAGTGCCAGCTTGAATTTACACTCCCATATGCTGCAATTTGAGCCTCACTCTATTTTGTAACATCGCCCAGTCCAGCCAGCTCAACATTCTAATAGATACCCTTGAGACAGGATTAATCAATTAATCAATTGTAGAACCAATACATTTCACTCTTGGGGCAGAATTTGTTGGCATACCGGGTGACTCCAAATACTCCACTATTCGAGGACTAACTGGAGTAGTCAGGAGCAGGGAAATGGGTAGGAACGGATGTCAGAGACAGCATCTTAAAGAAATGGCCCTTTAAAGATGAGTAAGATTTCAATTTATAGATGCAGAAATGGTGGCTATGTTAGAGGAGAATAATATCATTTGTTTCATTCTGTAGCGTAAAGAGTTTTCCCTTCTAATTTTCCAAGTTTCCTTTCAACTTCACTTCTTGGAGTGCAATCTCCATGAATATTCAACTTGTCATTTCAACTTTACTTTTTGAAATGCAGTACAATCTCCGAGATTTAGCTAAATTTACCCTACTTGCCCAAAGCAGATGGCACAAGTTTCTATAATGTTAGATCACTAAAGGTATTACCCTTCCCTTCTTTTACCTAACAGGGTAACAGGTCTGTCACACGCTGTTGGGCTAATACCCACAAGAGTTCAACCCCTCTCCCAAATTTGATTTTTGGCTTTCCCTTTTTTGCAGCGAATCTCCATCAGAATACAGGAACCCCCCCCCCACCGCCCACCACGCACCGTTGCTCTTCACTTCTAACCTTACCTAAACCCTTTCCCTCACTTAAGCTCTTCCCTCCCTTGCTTTGACACCCTATTCTTGGTTCTCCTCCTCTCCTGATCATTCCTTCTCAGGCCCCTTTTCCTCTAGCCCTTTAAGTTTTCCCCATAGGGCTCCGACTTTGACCCTAAGATTTCTCATGCTCCATACACAGGGGAACTGTTTGGGGGTTCTCAGAACTGCAGAATACCTTTTTTGAGGTAAGCAAGCCCCTTAACGGACCCCCATTAACTCAGAGACATTTTTCTGCCTTGGTTGAATAAAATCAACCCACAAGGAAAAAGAATGGGGAAAACGTCGTTAGGGAAACTTCCAGCTAGCTTATCCGCTCCGGAGGTAGGGATCCTAACAGGAAAACCTTGTCAGGAGTCTCCACTGAAACCTCCCGTTTGTTTTGTTCTGAATAAGAGCACATGCCTTCAAAAGATAAGCACCCCTTGAGCTTGTTTTCTGAGACAGCCTCTTTATCTGAATCCACCTTAGACTGGAAGCTCCAAGTGGGCTGGACTACAAGCACCCAGTTCACAGAACAGCCCAGGCACTAGCCAGGCCCAGCCCTGGGCAGTTTTGGGGCCAATGTCGCGCGCCTGCTCCCTGGGGAGTTGAGGTCTCCGGGGAGGGGGCAGGCAAAGCGTGACGGTGCGGCGCCCTCGGCTGGGAGAGCAGGAAACTGGGCACCGGCCCGCTCTGCCAAGAGGTGCCGCACTCAGAATAACTCCACCTCGAGGGGCAGACACTCAGGGCGGGACACAACGGGTCCCTCCCGGTTCCACCCAAGCCGGGGTAGAACGTAAACACCCTCTCCACCCCGAAGACGCGCAGCCGCCATGTGGAGACTCAGGTCCCGCTTTTACGTCACGTGGAGCCCCGCCCCTTACGGGGAGAGGCGGGAGCGCGCGAGGCTCTGTCACGCAGGCGCGTTCTTGCGGCGTAGGTGGCGCTAGAGGCCTCTGGGGGGACTGTAGGGCGACGGCGCTGCCGCCATTTTGTGGGGTGTTTGTCGCAGCGGTGGAGGAGGGAAGACGGCAGTTTGGCGACGTTTGTCGGCTGAAAGGCCATTTGCTTTTGCTAAGGTAGGTTTGCAGGTGGTATATGCTGGGTCGAGCGGCTGTCGGTCTTTAGGTCTCCAAGCCAGGTAATGGATAAACGACCGCGTTAGGAGCCTGGGCTTCTGGAGCCGAGTTGGGAGTTCTGCGGGGCGCTGCTCGGCTGGTGCACTCCGGAAGCTTCGAAAGTTGCTCGGGCGTCGAGGTTCTGCCGTTGACCTTCTCTGAGGGCCCTGGCCGCTCGCGTCGTGGCTCCGGAGGCCCTGGGCTTGCTGGCCGGCGAGCGCGGCTCTTAGTTAACCCTGTCAGGACCTCTTCCCGCCGGCGGGCGCGAGGACCTGTCGGGAGACCCTTTGAGAGCCGTCCCTGGCATTCGTAGTGTCGGAGATCAAGGCTTCCCCTGGACTCTTGGTCTGGGCCTTTGATAGCGTTTGGGGGGTTTTCCAGAGTCAAGCATTTTCCCCTGAGTGCGCCAAAGGCACTGGCCGGGTGCCCAGGAGCCGGGAGGTGGGGACCGGGCGTCCGTGCAAATCCAGGTGGTTAAGGGCAGTGAGGTGCTTGTGAGGGGTGGAAATCTGCGGAGGCTAGTCCTCTCTGTACTATACGGAACACAACATTGTTGCAGCAAATCTGCATTTCTGGTATTTCTGCATCCTACTATTCCCGATTGCTTAAATAGCCCAGATATGGTTATCCGATCCTTAGGAAACAGCTCCCTAGACTGCACTCGCTAGCCACTTTGTCTTGCTTCATAGCTGTCCTGTGCGATTGTGCTTTTTACACACCTCTGCAGGCTTGTTACCCGCTAACTGCAGTTCTCTTAGAGCCATACGGTCCTAAACTTATAACCTATTGCGATGTTTTTAAGCCATGTACATAGCGTAAAGTTGTCAAGAACTACATGGTCTTAAGGGCAGTAGCAATGGATCTACATATGAGATTCATTGTGTCATCATTTTTTAAAAGATACCTGGTTATTCTAGCATATAGGATCCTTGATGAGTTAGAGGCAATATCATGATTCTAGATAGCTTTTCTTTTTTGTGTATGCGAAGGAAACTTACCACATAGAACGTGGGTCGGGTGATCTTTGTGCCTCCAGATAAAATATTTTTGAACATTGTAGGGTGGGTGGGGGAGATCAGACAGGCTGGGACTAACAGCTGAATTAAATTTGAAGTAATGAACTTGAGAAAAATTTTGAACTCTCTCAAGGGAGCTCATTCTTATTTTAATGTTTGCATGTTAACTGATAATTTTATAATTCTGCTTTGCTGGAGGTTAGCTGGTTGTTGCAGACTTACAGTAGAAGAGGAAAAAACAAAGCTGAAGCAGACACATAAGTCTTGAAAAAACTGCATAATAATGGAGGGTCATAATAATAGCCCTCAGTTATCAGATGTGATTTTGCTTGCTATGATTTAAAAATACTTAACCAAGCTGAGTTCCTGATGTGGTTAAAATACAACTTTGGTATTTGACGGAACTTGTCAGAAGAACTGCGCTTGAAATATAAATGTTCTTTCTTTTTCTTTTTTTTTTTTTTTGAGACAGGATCTCACTGTCGCCCATGCTGGAGTGCAATGGCGTGATCACGGCTCACTGCAGCCTTGACTTCCTTGGGCTCCAGTGATTCTCCGGAGTCGCTGGGACTCAAGTCACCATGTCTGGCTAATATTTTGTAAAGGCCCAGGCTAGTCTGGAGCTTCTGAGTTCAAGGCATCCGCCTGCCTTGTCCTCCCAGAGTGTTGGGATTACTGGCATGAGCCACTGCACCCAACCATAAATTTTTGTTGATAGCTCTAATGAAGAAAATTTGTGTTTTGGCCTTTTGCCTCAAGTAAATTTGTGCTGTTATTCGTGTCACATTCCCATATAGAAGTGACTCCATTTTTATCAAACTGGAATGCTCACTTAACTTCCATTGAGACACTGACAGGAGTGTTAGAATTTCTGTTTGACCTAATCAGTGCCTTCTCTTCCTCCTAAAGTAAGCTAAGAGCCACATCAGAAGGATGCCTGATGGGCATAGAATTAGAATCAGCAAGAGAATGAGTTAAAAGATGTGAATTTCTGGTGGCAATCAGACTCTGATGGCGTGACACATACTTTCTTGTGGAATACCTCCCAGAAGAATTGAAGCTGCCTCATTTCAAAGCCTTTAATCCATTTAAAATCATTTAAATTTCTACTTTCATTTGTTTGCTTATTAGTCATTTGGGCAAGCCGAATGAGATTAACTAAGTGGGTTTTACTCCATTTTTGCTTTTTTCAGCTCCTTGCTCACCCTGTTTAGCAGAGTTTGGACCTTACTGTTAAAACTTAACTGCTTTGGAAAATAAGGTGGGGAGAGACAGATAGGGGTTATATTGTTTGAGCTGTGCCTGGAAGGAACACAGGTTATGAATTGGAGGTTATAACTAGAGTCACATGTCACCATTATCACTTGATTTCACTGTGACCATGCTTCAGTGTGCATCCTCTTAGGCCGATTTCTTTTTCAGAGTTACTCCAGATGTACAACAAATAGATTTTAAGAATAACTGCTGGAGGGAGCCACAGTGGCCCAGGCCTGTTGTCCTGGCACTTAAGGGGGCGAGGCTACGCATTAGAGGCCAGCCTGGGCAACATAAAAACCTCTCATTCATTAAAAATAAAAATAATAATAAAAAGAATAACTGCTGGATAAGAAAATAAACTTGTTGGCTGGAGAAAGTTCATAAAGTCACTTCAACATTTAAAACACTTTTTTTTTGTAGAGACGGGGTTTTACTGCGTAGCCCAGGCTGGTCTCAAACTCCTGGGCTTGGCCTCTCAAAGTGTTAGGATTACAGGCATGAGCCACCGTGCTCGGCCTAAAATCACCTTTTTATATCCCTTCAGTTTCTCTGTTGAATGTTGTGTTCTATCCATACAAAGTTAGTATTCTCAAAGCTTGTAGTCATTCTGAGATTTAGAGAAAAGAACTATGGAGAAGTTGAGAAAAAGAAGCATCATCATTGAATAGCTCTTTACCGTTAAAGTCACCTCCTATATTTAGTATCCTTAAGTATTCGTCTCACACTTCAGTTATTTGTATTATAGTACTTTGCCAAAGCTGCATGACACCGTGATATTATATCTCCTTAAATCAGCTCACATTTTAATGCTAACATTTTTAGAAGAATTATGTCAATAACTTAATTGGAAAATCACTAATAAGTAGAAAGTAACAAAACGAAGCAAGATAAATAAGAAATAATTTTTAGCGAAATACTCTTGTCTACTGGAAATGCTAGGCCTGAACCTTTTTATTTGGCCTTCTTTCGTTTACTTTTTTAAAAAGGCAGTTAGCAAGTGTTAGTTGAAGACAAGCACCAAGCTGAGAATTTATCCTGGATATAATCGGAAGAATTCAAAATAAATGTCTTAAGGTATCAGTATTACCCACAATTGAATATTAGATCTGTATGCCTCTTAGCAGTCATCTGACATACCAGTCAGAGGTGGTATAGTGCCCTGATGCCTTGGGAAACATTACCACCTAAAAAGACTTTGGAGCCTATATGTGTGTTGGGTTTTGATACTTAAATAATATTAATATATAATATTTTATTTATCACACATCTGCAACCTCCACAATTCCTTTTTCGTTTCTGTCAACAGATGCGGCATTCCAAACGAACTCACTGCCCTGATTGGGATAGCAGAGAAAGCTGGGGACATGAAAGCTATCGTGGAAGTCACAAACGGAAGAGGAGATCTCATAGTAGCACACAAGAGAACAGGCATTGTAAACCACATCACCAGTTTAAAGAATCTGATTGGTAAATTAACTCTTGAACTAGTAGCATTTTAGCTCTAATAGTTTTAAATGATTTGTTGTTTGCTTGTATCGCTTTCATCTGTCAAATTGTTTTATAATTCAGTCAACATTCATTTAGAAAATATTTGAGTGCCTATTTTAGACTAGACTATAGGTGCTGAGGCTACAGCTGTAAATAAAGTTCTTGTCCTTATGTATATCTGTCTGAGAGTGGTAGGAGACAGCTGATCAGTAAGTGAATGTAAAATGTAAAATAACATGGTAAGTCTCAACTACCAGTAATGTGACTAGGGAGATAACACAAAAAGTTAATAGTGAGAATCCCCAATGAGTAGCTTTAATTTGTATGTAGGAGGGAGACATGTATGTTGTAGTGCTCATTAAGTGTGTCAGAAATAAGATAGGGTTTTATAGGGGAGGAGTTATCCAACAGAGAAAAGCAACATGTGTTATTAGTCACTTATACTGTGTTCTACAGGTTATGTTTGTAGATGAGGCCAAGGGATATGTTTGTTGGGGATTTTTAGAAGCTGGCTTTATTCTTAGAACTATTCTTGTGTATAGGTAGTAGCTAGTAATTTGGGAAATGGCCTCAATAAAAACTTAAAACAGCATATGTCTTGTTTATTGTATTTTTACCAGTGTAAAATTTGGAGGTAATATATTTATATAGAATTAAGGGAATCTTAAAGTTCTAAATGATTAAGGAAAGGCTAGGTAAGTTTCTTTCACTCTGTCTTTCATTAATTTCCCTTTTTCGTTTGTTTTGTTGGTTCTATGTTTTCTTCTTGTTTTGTGCAGATGTTCCATTGGGACTGTTTACCAGATAGCTTTCTAAATTAGCCAGCTGGGGTTACTTTAAAAAAGAGTATGTAATTTATTTCCTTCTCCACATTAACAGACTTGTTCTGCCAAACTGAGCTTGTTTGTAGTCAGTGCAGACCAATCATGCTTCATACACACTGTTATATAAGGGGAAGGGGGAAGGTTTATGACAAGATTTCAAAGACCAGAGATAATTAATATACAGTATACTAAAGAAAACTATCTATACCCCACTATTAATAAATACAAAAAGCTCTAAGGCTTAATGTCACAGTACTAGTTTTTCATAGGATTATTATACATTGTATATATAGAAAGGAAGTGATAAGAGTGCTGAACAGTTCATTCATGCTCATAGTTAACTACATAAACATGATACTGAGTCCAGTTAACAACCAGGCCAGTACCTTCTCTAGCATTGGTACCAGGTGTGTTTGGTGGTCAACATTCACCATAATCCAGAATATTCTAAATTTAATTATTTGTTAAAAATATCTTTGCATTTAAATCTTTGCCTCTGATTATTGCCTGAAGATACTCTCCAAGAAAAGGCTTTTTAAGTTACAGGATATGGACTCTTGCAAGTTTCTTGCTACAGGTTCATATTTCTTTTTCTAGAAAGTTTGCCAAATTATACAATGTGCTCCTTCATGCTCTTGCCAATCTTGGCTGTCTTGAGAGGCCAAGGATAGTGTTTTGATTAATCTGAATTTTTAAATTTCTAGTGAATTTGTCTACTGTCATATATTTATTGATCATTTGAACATCTTTTTATTTTTAGCTTATTTATTAAAGTATATATTTTTTATTGATTTAGAAGAGCTTTTTATGACATTATTATTATAACCATTTGTCATATATATATTGCATAGTGTCTTTTCTTTATGATTTGTCATTTGGAGGTAGCCTGTGAATTGGTCTCCTAATGCATTCTGCATTAGAACAACTGATGTGGGTGTAAACCCTACCTTTATATATTGTTGTCAGAATCCTGTAACATAGAGTAACAAGTCTTAAACCAGTAATTCTCTATCTTTAGTGTGAATAAGAATCACCTTGAAGGTATGTTGACCAGATTTAGAGTCAGTGAGTATGAGCTGAGGCCCAGGGCTACCATTTTTAATAAGAACTCCATATTTGATATTGCTGGTAAATAGACTGTCCTTTGAGAAATACTCTAGCCTAGTATGCAGGGCTTCTAATGATGCTATTCTCAGCTTACCTAGTTGTCTGCATTCCCTTATGTGAAAATTGCTCTTTCTGGATTGTCTTTTTCCTAAGTAACCCGTAGATAAATCCATCTCTAAGCCATTGTGGCTAAAAGTGCTGTATGAATTTAAGATGGTAATATGCCATTCTTCTCCCCGAGAATTTCTTCTGTATTCCACTTTGTCCAAATCCTGGCTTCCCTTTAAGATGCAACTCCATTTCCATCTTTTTTGTAATTCTTCTCTGACCATTTTAAACAGATTTTTTTCCCTTCTCTGACTCTAAGCACTCATGTGTTGTAACTTTTTAGAATTTCCTACATCGTTGGATTTTGTTTCATTTTTATATGAGTAATCTCAAAGTGTTCATTATTTGTTGGCAAGGACTTTGCCTTACATAATTTTTTTTTTTTTATCTCCCACAGGACCTGTGTGTATATAAAAACGAATGCCCTTACCTGTCTTGACTATTTTAAAGGCTATAGTGAAATATTCACTGGGCATTCAGTGGATGTTTTAAAAAATTAAATCAGTCTGTTCATCCTGTCTACCCTGTCCATAGCCTGTGTAATTCTGTAGACTTTGTTTATATAATCTCTCAGCCTTGGTCATTGACCATTATCTATTGAAAAGACTCTCATCCTTTTAGTTTGTCCTCACGGTGTTCACCTATGTTTTGTTATTCTATACATTGTTTATGGCTTATTAGCAACTCTAATTTCATGCAGTATTCCAACTAAAGATTGTTATTGTTAGTTTTCTCTAATAGAAGGACTTTGGACTTTTATGGGAATGATGCCCTTAAGAGTATGGTCGCTTCTAACTTATTGTACTGGCAGTCTCTCCCTGACAGTTCCAAGCCAACTGATCAGATCCCTAACCTAGACTATTCACAGTCTTACCAAATATCCTGAGTTGTTTCTCCAGTAGATAGAACTTAAAGCTGATGCTAGGGGAAGAGAACCGGGTTTGTACATCTCCCCAGCCTGGATTTGCTGCTAGCCCTGTTGGGTAGTAGTTGTAAAGATGCTTCTATTTCTGCCTAAACCAGCCTCCTGGGAAAAAGAATGACAGCATATTCTGGGGAAAGGAAAGGGGTTGGTGAGGGCAATCTAGTCAACATCTGTCACTCCATTGCTTGTTAGGATTATTTTAGCCGATTTGTCTGACTGGGCAGGTGTCCCCTCTCTCCCTCAGTGCTCCATGTGCATCCCTCTTGAAGCTTCGCACTCTGTTGAAGAGGACACTCATCCCAGGTAGAGAGGGGGACGGGAAACTGGGCCAATTGAATCTATGTCCTTTTCTTTCCATCAGATCAAGGCTACTTAACTGGGATCCGTTGACATCCTGAGGTCCATGACCTTTATGAAATTCCTTACCAAGTTTTGTTTATGTGTTTCTTGGGGAAGAGAGTCCATGGCTTTCAGCAGATTTTCAAAAGGGATCTGTAGATTAAAGCACTATGGCACTAGATGATGGTGTTTTCTGTTGTTTCTTACGTATTTCTCAAACAGGAATGACAGGAAATTAGAAATGCAAAGGGAACTAGGGTGGTGGAACTACTGTAATCCTAAATTACAGGATCCCTTTCTTATTTTAGGGGGATATATTTTAGATGCCTTTGGCACATGAGGCAGCCCTCAAAAGCTATGTTGTCTATTTCTCTAACAGGAATAACAAGGCTAGAAATGCAAAGAGGAGAGGAGATGTGATAGATGATGTGTATGATAAAATTGGCCTGTATAATAGTGGTTAGAAAATAGTTTTTGTCACGAATGTGCTATACAATCTTGGCAAATCATTTTTCTTCTAGGGATCTTAATTTAGTTGTCAATAAAATGAAAGGGCTGGGGTACATTTAAGGCTCCTGATAGCTTGAATATACCTTTCATGAAGGAATTCTCTGTGTGCCAGGGATATCTAAAATGCTCTTAAATTAAAAGTGAAAGGAACCCTTTTTGCCTGCCTCTGATTGTACCACTTTGAAAGACTAAGAGAGCTTAGATACAGGTACAGAAGGTAAAGGAACACTTAAGTAAACAGTAGACATACATTAATGATTTGACTCAAGCTTTAATTCCTTGGTGTGAAGTGCTTGACAGCAGTCTATATAATGAGCCCATTTGCTTGTTTGTTAAAGTAAAATAATTTCTTAAGCTTTGTGAGATAAATATAAATGCTAATTCATCTGTTTGAATTTTTTTTAATGTAGAGTTAGCTTTTTAAACCAAGAATGTTTGAGGTAATGTTTTGTTTGAACCACATTATTTCAGAATGAAGAGAATAATTTGAAATCCTTTAATGTGTTTGCAGTCACTATTTAGAAGCAAGGTCTTTGAATGAGCGAGATTATCGGGACCGGAGATACGTTGATGAATACAGGAGTGACTACTGTGAAGGATATGTTCCTAGACATTATCACAGAGACATTGAATGCAGTTATCGAATCCACTGCAGTAAATCTTCAGTCCGCAGCAGGAGAAGCAGTCCTAAAAGGAAGCGCAATAGACACTGTTCAAGTCATCAGTCACATTCGGTATGATTGATTTTGTTTTTATTTTGAGTGGAGTTTTGTTTTTGTGTAAAAGCTGTTAATGAGCTAAGTTTCTAATTTTTTATATATATAAAGTACTATTTGGATATGTTATAATTGTACTTACATTACTTAAATCCTTAAAGGAAACCTCCATATTCTTATAGCCCATCTGTATATTTATTAGCTAGCCCTCATTTGCCCACATTTCCTCATATTCTGCAGACCAGATAATGAATTTATTGACCGTAATAATAAAAATATTTTTGTATTTGTAACATATTCCTATGAAAAAATCATGCACCCATCTTTCGTCTTAAGCATTTTTTTTAACTTAGAAAGCCTTTATCTGGTGCTTAAAAACAAATGTGAAATATTACACTGGTAGATACCTAAATGTTACTAACCTGCCTAGAGCATAGTTCCATAGCACAGTGCATCATTGTCTGCAACAACTTCTTTTGAAATTGTGAAAATGGGTGCTGAATGGGAAACATCCAAAAAGTCTGCCTTTTTTTTTTTTTTTTAACTCAGACATCTTCACCTGCTTGAACAGTAAACTTTGAATTATTTTCTCCCCAAGTTTTCTTCAGTAAAACTAGTTTTTATTAGATTAAACATTGAAATTAACTAGCTTTTATTTTCCCCTTTTATTTTAATCATGTATATTTAAAAATATTGCTAAATTAGAATAATTTCAAATAGTCTTGACATTTTAAAACATTTTTCTGACAAACTAGACATCTCAATTCACAGCATATGCTGTTTATAGCAAGAGATAAGTAAATCATGACATTGCATTCTTTAAATTTCAGACTTCAATTAAATCAGTATTTTAAAGAGACAATTGTGTTGTTTTTTTCTATTGCCACTTTAAGTATCTTATCTGAAAATCTGTTCCTTGCCATGTTTTTCTTCTGTAACATAAACTGTGCCCTGTGAATTTCTGGGGACTGAATTTGAAATTGCTCCTGCCAACTGTTCGTGGCCTGGTGCTTATCTGAATGCCTGAATATCTCCCCGCTGAATGAATTGCGTATTCTGCCCTGAATTCACTCTGATATATTGATTGGCTGGACGATCTTGGTGCTGCCCACTTGCCGTTCCAGAAGAGCCACCGAAGGAAAAGATCCAGGAGTATAGAGGATGATGAGGAGGGTCACCTGATCTGTCAAAGTGGAGACGTTCTAAGAGCAAGATGTATAGAATATTTTTCAACACTTTTTAAACTTTGCAGAAAGAATAATCTTTTTAAGAATAGTTTGTCAGCGGGGGGCTAAAGAACTCTTCATTGCTTTTTTATTTTGTTTTTTGTGGGTTTGTTTGTTCTTTTGTATTTCTTCTTTTCTGTAGAATATAAATATTTCTATTCTAAAGTTCCAAAATAATCAGTGGAATTTGAGATTAGAGCAAGAAAGATAGCTCTATCTAATTGTTTTTGTAGCAGCTGAAACTAAAATAATTTGAGTGCTGAAACGTTAGTTATGCTTTGATAGAGATCATTTGAAAATATTCCACACTTAAGCATTCGTTGTTTGAATAACTAGACAATTTGTACTCAAGTACTTAGACCTCTTTTTTCCTCCTTACTTTAGATGAAATCGTGGACACTTTGGGTGAAGGAGCCTTTGGCAAAGTTGTAGAGTGCATTGATCATGACATGTAAGTTTGTTTTTTTCCTTTTTGAATGTTCTGATATTTTTGGTGGGGAAAGATTCATAATTTAGATGGAATTTATTTTATTTTTATTAATTTATTTATTTGAGATAGGGCCTCTGTTGTCCAGACTTGAGTGCAGTGGTGCCATCTTGTCTCATTGCAACTTCCACCTCCCAGCTTTAAGTGATTCTCCCATTTCAGCCTCCCGGGTAGCGGGATTACAGGAGTGTGCCACATGTGATTATAGGCTCTCAGCTAGTTTTTGTATTTTTGTGGAGATGGGGTTTCACCATGTTGGCCTGGCTGGTCTCGAACTCCTGACCTCAAGTGATCCACCCACCTCAGTCTCCCAAAATGTTGGGATTACAGGCATGAGCCACCGTGCCCAGCCAAGATGGAATATGTTTTAAATGGTAGCCTCATGTTTTGGGGGATAAATTACTCACAAAATTTCTCAAATTGTTCACAATTTGTTTACCCTGACTGGGGACGTTAAGAATGTGGCTGCCCGGGCGCGGTGGCTCATGCCTGTAATCCTACCACTTTGGGAGGTTGAGGCAGGCAGGTCATCTGAGTTGGGAGTTTGAGACCAGCCTGACCAACATGGAGAAACCCTGTCTCTACTAAATATACAAAATTAGCCGGGCATGGTGGCGATGCCTGTAATTCCAGCTACTTGGGAGACTGAGGCAGGAGAATTGCTTGAAACTGGGAGGGGAGGAGGCACAGGTTGCAGGGAGCCAAGATGTGGCCATTGCACTCCAACCTGGGCAACAAGAGTGAAATTTTGTCTCAAAAAAAAACAAAAAACAAGAATGCTGACAAATTTCAACAGGGGGAAATCATTGAAATAAAAGTGTGTGTTCAAGTGAAGGAATTTCCCGGAACTCCAGAACTGGGGCACTTGACCCTGTATATGAGATTCGCCAATTTCGGATTGCAGAGGCAATAAAGCATGTCTAATCTTAAATGTCAAGAGTTAGCCTCCTAAACTATAAATAAATTTTATTTTATAGGGCCTAGAGAATAAAGTTTGTGATTTGACCCTTTGTGCCTCATTTTACCATTTTCCTCTAGGACCTCTATTTTGTGTCTTGCAAACTTTTTTGTAAGTGAAGCTCTTAAAACTTTAGTGAAACTACACATTTCTAAAGTGACATAAAATTTTTTATCATAAATTAGTTGGGATGAATGTAATTTCTGACCTGTTGTAAATATTAATATTAAAAAGTAAAACTTTCATCTCTTTAAATGCATTTGAGGGAATCTGAATACCATAGCAGATTGATACCTACCATCATCCATGAACAAACTCTTCTTGAATACTTAGAAGTTTTATTTTTAAATTTATTTTCATTTCACTTTCCATAAATATTATCCTAAATTATCTTATCCCCCACATTTTGCTTTTCTGCAGCAAATGTGTGAATGTAAATTGAACTTTAAAGTATTTTGAAATATTTGCAGACTTACAGAAAAATTGATAAAATAGTTCAAAGAATTCCCATGTATTCTTCACCGAGATTTTCCAAATGTTAACGTTTTATAAGATTTGCTTTATCATTATACATACATATGTGTTCAAATTTTGCCAGCTAATCTGCAGACTTTATTCAGATTTCACCAGTCATCCCGTTAATGTCCTTTTAGAATTTCATGAAAGTCTAAGTCTTGACTTAATACTCTTAGTAAATACTCCATTTATTGAACTGTATCTTAAAAAAAATTTTTTTTAATAAGGCAGGGTTTCACTATGTTGCTCAGGCTGGTGTGGAACTCCTTGGCCTCAAGTGATCCTGCTGCCTCAGCCTCCCAAAGTGCCGGGATTATAGGCATGAGCCTGTAATCACATGTGGCACACACGTGTACCACATATGGCCTGGAATGGTTCCTTTATTGGGTCAGTTGAGGCCTCTAAAAATATGAGTGCATGTATCCATAGATGAATATCTGACTGTTTAACATTGTTTTCTTTTTTTGTTTTTATAGATACAGTCACTGAGAAAACTTTTTGGTCATATAAATAGATAGGAGTAGACGTTTTGTCACAGTACTCTTACTATAGTTCTTTTAAGTCTTGAGGTATATGCCACACATCGGAAAATCTTTTTAGTGACTTATCAGTCCACAGTCATTGAGGCCTTTTGAAAGCAATGAATTGGAAACCACTGGTTGTGGAAAAGGTTTTGTATCCAGCCATTAGAATACGTATTTGTTTGCCCTAAATGTTTTTATAGCATATATCTTGTTATACTAATAAGGGATGGGTATGGTTTTGTAAAGTGGAAGGGCCATAGTGAAAAGAAGGCTTGAATGCTAGCTCATCTGCAGGTAGATTAGGTTTAGAAAGGAAGACAAAAAGAAGTTGAAGATTTGAAACATTTATGGCTCTATATTTTTTAGGGAGCATTCTTACAGATGCCCCAGTCTGAAGCCCACTACCCTCCCCTGTAGCTGTTTCTGTATATTTGCATCAGTGCATCTGCTAAGGTTTTTCTGGGCTTAATTACTTACAGTTGGTGTCTCCTTTACCTGAATATTTCCTTCCCAATCTGACAAACTGCCAGCTATTTTTCAGGACTTAGTTCTGTGCCACCTCTTCTGTGAAGAAGTTTAAGTTGTTTACGTGTCTATCTTTTCCATTAGACTTGGAAATAAGTAGGGACACGCCCTATCTTTTAATCACTAGTAACTATGCATTGCCTGGCACAGAGTAGGCCTAGCCTGGTAAATGAATGAATGCTTTCAACAGTAGCATATTCTATTTTTGGTTTATATTTGTGTATATATTTTTAAACTGTTGTATAAAACTCATTAAGGGAATTATCATTTCATGGAAAGTATTTTATCAAAATGTTTTGAGAAGATGTTATGGAATTTGCTGTAATATGTTCTGAAAGACTTTTAAATGGCATAGAGGATTATAATTAATTAAGATTATGCTTTAGAGCATAACATGGTTTCAGCTCACTCCTGTACATTTATCATTTTTATCCTTATTTTTAAGGGATGGCATGCATGTAGCAGTGAAAATCGTAAAAAATGTAGGCCGTTACCGTGAAGCAGCTCGTTCAGAAATCCAAGTATTAGAGCACTTAAATAGTACTGATCCCAATAGTGTCTTGTAAGTATAAATTTAACCTATGAGCCATCATATTACATGAAATACTCACATTTCTGTAAACTGAATTATTATTTTTATCTGTTTTAGCCGATGTGTCCAGATGCTAGAATGGTTTGATCATCATGGTCATGTTTGTATTGTGTTTGAACTGCTGGGACTTAGTACTTACGATTTCATTAAAGAAAACAGCTTTCTGCCATTTCAAATTGACCACATCAGACAGATGGCATATCAGATCTGCCAGTCAATAAATTGTAAGTATACTTGATAAATCTTTATTTTTAAATATTTTTTATTTTTTAACCTCTTTAATAGCAATTAAGATAAATCTAAAAAAACTTGTTTTTATTATATAAGCTATATATTCAAATGTTGTTACTAAAAAATACACATTTTTCAAGTAAAGATGAAACCTCTCTTGACCACTGTATCCTTTGTCAGTCCTCCTTTCCCTGCTAGTACAAGTTAAGTTTGTAAGTGAAACTAATAATGTCTTTTTGTTCTCTTGTAGTTTTACATCATAATAAATTAACCCATACAGATCTGAAGCCTGAAAATATTTTATTTGTGAAGTCTGACTATGTAGTCAAATATAATTCTAAAATGGTAAGTTAAAGACTTGTTTTAATTTTGGTGGTTATCTTTAAAATTAATTTAGCTTGATGATCATTGGATGAGGAATTTCACTTCTGAGCCTCATTATATCCTGATGTTTAACCAAAAAGAAGAAATTCTTCTTTGCCTTTCTCATGAGCTTATTTTGACAATCCAAAGTATAATTCATGTGCTGGCCTTTTGAGTAGTGCTATAAAATACTTCCTATCTATTGAGTTTCATATTTACTCAACTGTATCTCTCTAGAAACGTGATGAACGCACACTGAAAAACACAGATATCAAAGTTGTTGACTTTGGAAGTGCAACATATGATGATGAACATCACAGTACTTTGGTATCTACCCGGCACTACAGAGCTCCTGAGGTCATTTTGGGTCAGTAGACACCGGGCTTGCTGATATAATTGAATGAGAGATTTTTGTTCTTTACAGCTTTAATGGTGGAGTGGGGAACTATGATCCTAGCAGGATTAGAAAACGTTTTCTATTTTCATAAACAATGTGTGGACGTTGATATACTTTTCCTGAGTGGTAAGAATGTGATACTGTCTGTGAAAGATATTCCAGGTGGTGGTTATTTTTGAACAAGTAAATCTTAAATGATCATAAGAGAACAGGCTTTGTTAGCTAAGTGCATCACAGAAATGTGATTTGGAAGTTATATGAATACCTGTTTTCGTGCCATCACAAAAGGCACAGGGCTGGTAAAAATGCTGAGGAAACTGGTTGGCAGATGTCTAGATATAGGATGGATAAAGGTCGAGAATAAAGAGGGGCTTCTCTAAGAGGAGAACTCCTGTGATAACCCTTGATGTGAGAAAGTCTAGGAAAGAAAATGAGTTAAGGTGCAGAGTCTTCAAATAAGAAGGAACTTTTTAAGGGAGTGTGCATCTTATGCCTCAACATTAAAAGTTAGAGATCAGGTCTTATTAATAAAGCAGGGAAATCAAATATTGGCGTGGGAGCTTGGAGACATTGGGAAACATTCAGATCAGGTACATCAAGAGATAGTTGAATGTAATAAGCCGGTTACTTAGCCAAAAGTTAGGTCCAACTGAGTTTAGATTGTAAAACATTTTTGTGGAGGAATTGTATTTTATACTTTTTACTTTTTTCTGTGTCTAGCAGGACTTGGTAGTTCAGAATAGGAGTGTGAAAGCAAACTAACGGTATTTACCTAGAGTAGAATAGTAAAGGAGTAAGGAAATCAAGAATGTTATACAGCGTTTGCCAGAACTTCCCTTGATGATAGATATGTTCCATTTCTGCACTGCCCCATATGGTAGCCACTAGTCACTGGGTGACTGAGTGCCTTGTAGTGAGTGGGGCCAGTGTGACTGGGGAGGAACTGAGTTTTGAATTTATATTAATTTAAATTTTAGATTTAAATAGCCGTATGTGGCTAGTGGTTACCATATTGAACAAGCACAACTGTAGAGCTTGTCTTTTAAATGCATAATAGTAGGGTTTCTGCTTAGTCCAAACTGGAAGAAGCTGCTGTGTAAGGATAAAAGAAAGCAATATGGGAAGACATAGTGGACAGAGAGGTATTTTCAGATATTAGGAGGAGATAGATTACTGTGTTTTTCCAGTTTTAAGAATCAGATTTTTCCCTACATTTTAAGGTGGGGTAACACCACACAAAATAATTGGCTTTTTTTTCTTTGTTATTGGTATAGAAAACAGTGGTGCATCTTACAGTTTATGCTATCTGAATAACTGAGCAAAATATAGTAACTCTTTTTTTTTTTTTTTTTTTTTGAGATGGAGTTTCGCTCTGTCACCCAGGTTGGAGTGCACTGGTGCTGTCTGGGTTTACTGGAACCTTCACCTCCTGGGTTCGAAGGTTTCTCCTACCTCAGAGTAGCTGGGATTATAGGTCCCCACCACCATACCGGCTAATTTTTATAGTTCTTAGTAGAGATGGGTTTTGACCATGTTGGCCAGGCTGGTCCTCAACTCCTGGGCTCAAGTGATCTGCCCGCCTTGGCCTCCCAAAATGCTGGGATTTTAGGCGGGAGCCACGGCACCCACCAGAATATAGTAAATCTTAGTAATAATGAAGTTCCAAATGTGGCCAAGCATGGGATAGTTGATATAAATCTGACATTGGAATCACTGGCCTTGAGGAGAAAGAATCGGGAGATTGGGAGAATAGAAAGGTCCTTTGTGGCATGAGGATGAAGTCAGAATTCGATTAGAGAGGAAGATGTAGTCAGGTGCTAGAGTTGAAGTGGACAGTTGGCCTCATGTTGAGTATAAAAGCTAACTCATCCAAGAATGAGATGATTTAGAATGGTATACTACTGCAGAAGATTACAGTCACCTGGGGAAATACTAAATTGGGAACCTAGGAGTGGTTGAAAAAACTTTTTTTTTTTGAGATGTCTCCCACTGTCGCTGAGGCTGGAGTTCAGTGGCGCAATCTTGGCTCACTGCAACCTCCGCCTCCCAGGTTCAAGCAATTCTCTTGCCTCAGCCTCCCAAGTAGCTGGGATTACAGGCGCCCACCACCACACCCAGCTAATTTTTTGTATTTTTAGTAGAGACAGGGTTTCACCATGTTGGCCAGGCTGGTCTCGAACTCCTGACCTCACGATTTGCCCGCCTCAGCCTCCCAAAGTGTTGGGATTACAGGTGTGAGCCACTGTGTCCAGCCGAAAAAGAAAACTTTGATGAGGTCCAAGCTGTAACATTTACAGGTTTTATAGTGTTAATAGGTAGAAACCATGCTCCATTGTTGTCCATTTGTTCAAATGATAAATACTGTGGAGGTTAACAAAAATGACTTAAGTCACAGTCAGTGTATATTGACTTGAATATATTTCTTTAATTTCAGTGATAGCAAAAGTAATTGAAATGTCTTTGAATGTAGGTTTTATTTATACATTTTTTTTTTACTAAATACTTGATCTTTGAAAGATTAAAACATCTATGTGATTGGTTCTTTCTCCTCCTCCTCCTTTCCAGTTAAGTACAGATTTAAGAAGGCTAGATGTTTTATTCTGATCTGCATAATACTGTCATTGAGAATTCTGAAGGAGAAAGTATATAAAATCATGTCTGGACAGCCCTGAAGTTAATGTATAGATCCCTTTCTAACAGTATTTCTCTTAGTGGAAGAAGTAGACTCATGCATCAAGCTGATGATTATTGATAAGTGATTAGTAATTTCATTATGAGCATAATTAGAAACCTGTATTTTTGCTAATAAAACATGAAAATTCCTGGCCTAACCATAGACGAGTATAACAACAGTTTCAACAGCAGTGCCCTCCCACCATATAAAAAGTTCAGAGACTATGAAATATTTGCACAAATTGGTTATATACTTGGAAAATGGTAGTCCTTTTACATGGAATGCACCCCTCCCTAGTTACAGTACCGTGTCTTGATGTGAGCAGATGGACCATGAGAGTGTGTTGAAATAGAATTTGATGTAAAACTAAAAATAGAAACCCTGAATTTGTCATATTCTCCCAAATGGGTTCTGTAAAGGGAGCACCCATATAAGGAAGGATTTAATGTACTGTCAATTAAAAGTTGTAAAATGTTTAAATGTTTGAAAATTGTAAATGTTTCTAATTAATGTTAAAAGTAGTAAAATGTTTCTGTTTGTTTTAAAATAGCTTTAGGTTGGTCTCAGCCTTGTGATGTTTGGAGCATAGGTTGCATTCTTATTGAATATTACCTTGGTTTCACAGTCTTTCAGGTACGTGGCTAGTAAATTCCATTTAACAGTTCATAACAAATTTTAAACGTTAAAGGCATTCTAAAGTTTTGACTTACATATTGAAAAATTGCCATACATCATTATTCTTAAGATTAAAACTTACATGTGCAAAATGATTATTCTTTAAAACCGCAGTTGAATGAAATACTATGAGTGAGTGATCATAGTTAATTTTGCACATTAGTGTTTTTAACACATGGTTCATGTATGGTTCATACTACCGACTTTTTTAAATTATAAAACTCCTTCATAAATTTGTAGTAGTGTTAATGTGGCCAGTTTTCAGTTCTAGTTATGTTGACTATCAGTATGGCCATGAACAGGTCACTTATTCCTTTTTATAAAAGAATTCAGGAGCAATAAGGGATTGTATTTTGCTCTAAGTATTAAGCATCTATAATGTCTTAGGCATTTCTAAGTATAAGTACATAAAGGTGAAGAGACAGCATCTTCCTGAAGTCATTCAAAAGACATTGGAAAACTATTGCAGTATAGTGTAGCATTTGCTGTAATGGAACAATATAGAAGATGTAGGTAGGGGGAACCCAGAAAAGCTTAACAATTACTTTCTTTAGAGAAGGCGTCACTGAGAACATAGGAGGAATAGGAGGAGTTTGTTAGAAAACTGGAGTGTGATGGGCATATAAGGAAGAAGAAATAGTGTCTGTAAATGCACAGAGGAGTGAAGGAGCATATTCTACTCAGGGAAGAATAGTGTTGTCAAGAGTGTCTTCTATAAATGGGAAAATCTTAACAATAGGCAAGGATTGATTCATAAAGGACTTCAAAGACTTTGCAAGGTATTGGTTTGATCCTAGAAGTCAGTGATTTCCAAAAGTAGACTGGTCCAAAATGAAAATGATTGTTTAGGGTGCCATTCTGACCATTATTTAGACATCCCTTCTGCTTTTTTTTTTTTTTTGTATTTAAATGTCTCTTATGAAATGATAGTTACAGTTGTTGGTAGTTTGCCTTTAAAAATAAAAAGTCTTTAACTGGTAAAACAAAAAGTAGGAAACCCTACTTTCTTTTCCACTCTGTCCTTAAATTGTACTTAATCTAAAATCTAAAACTCTTTTTTTTTTTTTTTTTTTTTTTTTTTGTGTGAGATGGAGTCTCACTGGGTCACCCAGGCTATCATGCAGTGTTGGCTCACTGCATCCTCTGCCTCCCGGGTTCAAGTGATTCTCATGTCTCAGCCTCCCAAGTAACTGAGTCTACAGGCACGAGCCACCATGCCCCACTAATTTTTTTGTATTTTTAGTAGAGACATGGTTTCGCTTTGTTGACCAGGCTGGTCTCGAACTCCTTACCTCAGGTGATCTGCCCACATCGGCCTCCTAAAGTGCTGGGATTACAGGTGTGAGCCACAGTGCCCAGCCTGAAATTTAAATTCTTGAAAGCTTTAGGATATGCAACTATGAAAGAACTTAAGTAGGGTTGTGGTATGATCAAGGTGTTTTATTGTTTTCTTTGGGGAAGAGGGGTTAGAGATTCCAGTTCACTACTGTTGAGGTTAATTTGAAGTTAGAGTGATGCAGGGGACATGCAGCTATGATGAGCTAAGAATCACTTAGGCAGCTATTGCAGTGATTAATTTACTGCTTGTGGGGCACCTCACCAGATTTCTATTTCTGTCTAATCTGTAGAGATCCTGTTGAAAAGTACTCTGAGTTCATAGATAAGTTTGATGTCATAGAATCATGGTTATCCGTCAGTTCTGGGAGGTGTTGTCTGGTTTTGTGGTAGTGAGCTGTAGGGTTAAGAAAAAGTTAAGCAAAGTGCATGCTTTCTTCATTCTGACTTACATAAAATGGGTGCTTCAGGTGATTTTGTGATTATAAATCACTGAGTTTTTAAGTACACATTATTTGAGAGGTGGTTTATATTTTTACTCCACCCTGCAAAATACTCTTAAACAAGGAATTTCTTTAAAATGTGAAGCTATTATTATTTATTTCTGTCATGTATCACAACGATTTGAAAGCAATATGCAAACACAGTAGTTGATAGATTTCTTTTAAAAGTATTGCATACAGCCTCTGCTCTCCAGAGCAAGGGTTAGCAAACTTTGGCCCATGGTGAAATCCTGCCTCGTGCCTCTTATTACAAAAGGAAGAAGAATATGTAATAGGGACCATTCATGACCAGCCAAGCCTAAAATATTTACTATCTGGCCCTTTGCAGAAGTTTGCCAACCTCTGTTCTAGAAGCATACCATTCCAGCTGTAAGTTTGACAGTTTTCTGTATTCTACTTTAGCCAAGGCTCTTTTGCTGTCTAATTTAAGGATATGTGCTTTGACAGGGGTTGATAGCTTAACTTTCCTCCTTATAGTTGAGGTAGTGTCTTAACCTCTTTGAAATTCCCACATAACTAGCTCAGCATTATTTTGAGAATTATTGGGATTCTATGTCTGTTGCCTGTGAGTAGTAAGTGTTAACAGGTGGACTATTCATTGGGTACTGGATGTTAATTTTGATGAAGCAGCTGATGAAATGAGGAGACAGTTTTTCTGGTAATCTTCCCTAGTCAAATGGTGTAAGAAATACAAATAAGGAAACTGAAATTTTAGATTAAACAAGTTACATTTGGATTGCTGTACAGAATCTTACTGATTTATCTGTGAGACCTTAATTTTACCATGTTAGTGGCAGACAATACAGGTCGTTCAGTACTGTCAGTTGTATAGCATCTAGTCCTTTCATATCAGCACCATTTTCTTGTGTTTTCTTTTAACGTGTTATAGGGAACTAGTGCTAAATTTCTTTTTCTTATATTTTTTAGACTCATGATAGTAAAGAGCACCTGGCAATGATGGAACGAATATTAGGACCCATACCACAACACATGATTCAGAAAACAAGGTATGTTTTAAGATTAAAGACTTTTGTTGGATACATGGAGTAGCATATATTCAAACTACAGAAAACCCAACATTGTTGTAATGTTCATTCCAAGGACTATAGATTTTGACTTTTTTTTTTCTGTCTGGTGGTAACTTGTAACTGCGTCTTACTCCTTAAAAAAAAAAAGTCATGGTGGGTTTTTTTTGTTTGTTTTGGGGTTTTTTGTTTGTTTGTTTGTTTTTTTGAGATGGAGTCTCTCTCTGTGGCCCAGGCTGGAGTGCAATCGCATGATCTAGGGTCATTGCACCCTCCACCTCCCGGGTTCAAGCAATTCTCCTACTTGAGCCTCCCGAGTAGCTGGTATTACAGACGCCTGCCACTACACCTGGCTCATTTTTGTATTTTTAGTAGAGACTGTGTTTCACCGTGTTTTGGCTGGTCTCGAACTCCTGACCTCAGGCAGTCCTCCCACCTCGGTCTCCCAAAGTGCTGGGATTATAGGCGTGAGCCACCGTGCCCGGCTATGTTTTTAAAAATGAATATAATAAAAAATATTTACCTTGTGATGTAGTGCAGGGGTCCCCAAACCGTAGGAACCGGGCCTTACAACAGGAGGTGAGTGGCGGTGAGCGAGCATTATTACCACCTGAGCTGTACCTCCTATCAGATCAGCAGTGGCATTAGATTTTCATAGCAATGTGAACCCTATTGTGAAGTGCACATGTGAGGGATCTATGCTGCATTAAGGCTCCTTATGAGAATCTAATCCCTAATGATCTAAGGTAGAATAGTTTCATCCCAAACCAATCATCCCCCATCCCAGGGTCTGCTTCCACTAAACTGGTTCCTGGTGCCAAAAAGGTTGGAGACCACTAATCTAGTAAACAAAATGATTTTTGGTTTTTTTTTTTCACTCAAGTTTACATTTGCATAAATGTTTTCCTAAGGTAATGTATAAGTAATACATAGAATATGAAAAAGCTTGCTTTTTGGAATCATACCACTCTAAGTGTGAAGTGTGAAATGTATTCTGTCATTAACCAGCTGTATATTCATGGACAAGGTAGTATTTCCAAACACAGCTTCACCACAGAAGCCACCTAGGGAGTTACTTAAAGATTTCCAGCCCCATTCTAGATCTAGTAAAAACAGAATTTACAGGAGTGGATCCAGGAGGCCCCTAGTTTTAAGGTGGTATTGTTCCATGTATGATAGGAACAACTTAGTTGAGATAATAAAACCTCACAGAGTGGAGGCTATAAGGTGTCTGACATATGATTGTTGCTGAGGTTTCTAAAAATTACATGCATATGTATTATATAATATGTCTATACATCTAGAGAGAGCTGCTTACCATGTATCCTCTCATGGGTTCAGGGTGAAGATGTAACTATTTTGTTATTTTATTAATCCAGGCTTTTTTTTTTTCCTGTAGAAAACGCAAGTATTTTCACCATAACCAGCTAGATTGGGATGAACACAGTTCTGCTGGTAGATATGTTAGGAGACGCTGTAAACCATTAAAGGTAAAATTTAAAAAGATTAAAGATTAAAATAAGAAACCACATGTTTTCACTGTTACTAATATATTTTTTTAAACAAAAACATTTCTCCCCCAGGAATTTATGCTTTGTCATGATGAAGAACATGAGAAACTGTTTGACCTGGTTCGAAGAATGTTAGAATATGATCCAACTAAACGAATTACTTTGGATGAAGCATTGCAGCATCCTTTCTTTGACTTATTAAAAAAGAAATGAAATGGGAATCAGTGGTCTTACTATATATACTTCTCTAGAAGAGATTACTTAAGACTGTGTCAGTCAACTAAACATTCTAATATTTTTGTAAACATTAAATTATTTTGTACAGTTAAGTGTAAATACTGTATGTTTTGTATCAATAGCATAATTAACTTGTTAAGCAAGTATGGTCTTGATAATGCAATAGAAAAGTTAAAGTTAATTTTTGTTTTTGAGATTAATTACCATTTTTAAAGACCGTTGAAATATTCTTTGTGTCCAGTGATAAATGTGATTGATCTTGCCTTTTGTACATGGAGGTCCCCTCTGAAGTGATTTTTTTTTGAGTAAAAGGAAATCTTGACTACTTTATATTCTTAAAGGAATATTCTTTATATACCTCAAATTTAGAAGTTAACTTTAAACTTTTTTTTTCTGTAACTGTTGAACGGGTAATTATTATTAACTCTAGATAAGCAGGTACTAGAAACCAAAACTCTTAGAAAATGTTTACTGTTAGAATTCTATTAAATTGTGAATGTTGTGTTCTTTTTCATTGGGTGATAGCAGGATGATAAGTAGACATTCATGGAAGGGCATCTAGTTTGTCCATTGTGACAGTTTGTTTAATGAAACCACATACACACTTGATTTAAGATTAAAATAACTGGAAAGTCAGCTTGGAAAATGGACATTTCCAGGTGTGTTTGGTGAGTCACAGGCATAAAAATAGAAATTCTGATGATTGAGGTTTCAGTTTTTAATACCAAGTCCTGAGGAATCTTAACATTGTCCAGTATCTGTTTATCAAATGACATAATATGTAAACCTATAAGAATTAAGGATATTAATTAGGCAATTTATGTTTGTGGTAATTCTTACTGGAGAAAGGATTTGATTGGAAAGCATTTTGGGAAGAAAGTACTACTGAAATTTCCGGAACTTGATTGGTTAACATAAACTTTTTGGCTATAGGGTTTGTTGTTGTTGTTGTTTTACTGTCCTTGTTTTCACATGAAAACTATGTGAACTGAGCGCGGTGGCTCACGCCTGTATTCCCACCACTTTGGCAAGCCGAAGCAGGCGGCTCACCTGAGGCCAGGAGTTTGAGACCAGCCTGGCCAACATAGTGAAACACCGTCTCTACTAAAGATACAAAGTATTAGCTGGATGTGGTGGCGCATGACTCTAATCCCAGCTACTTGGGCGACTGAGGCATGGGAATTGCTTGAACCCAGGAGGTGGAGGTTGCAGTGAGCCAAGATGGTGCCACTGTACTCGAGCCTGGACGACAGAGCCAGACTCTGTCTCAAAAAAGAAAGAAAGAAAGAAAACCCACTATATGGTAAATGTTACTTAATTGAGTAAAAGGAAAAAAAGTCTGTTACTATGGTTCAGTCAGCCAGGTAGGAATATTTTTTGTTGTAGAATTCCTAAGTGCTGATTCAGATACAGGCTATTTTTTGTTAAAAGTATCCCCATGTCATAGGTGCAGTGCACAAATATTGGAGTTTTATCTGTTTATGTTTTGTTTTTTTTAATAGAGTCTTGCTCTGTTGCCCAAGTTGAAGTGCAGTGTCATGATCTTGCCTCACTGCAACCTTCTGTCTCCTGGGCTCAAGCAATTCTCTTTCTCAGCTTCCTGAGTTGCTGGGATTACAGGCATGTGCCACCAGGCCTGGCTAATTTTTGTATTTTTAGTAGAGGCAAAGTTTCGCCATGTTGGCCAGGCTGGTCTTGAACTCCTGACCTCAAGTGATCCTCCCACCTCGGCTTCCCAAAGTACTGTTATAGGCATGAGCCACTGTGCCCGGCTAATCTGTTTTTAAACATGAAGTGCATGGGATTTTATTGTAGGACAAATAGTGAAACCAAGTTTGGCAATACAGTAAGGCTGTGTTCCTAGACTAGGAGTTTAAGAAAGCTGAAACAAAGTTTGTCATAGAATCACTGCATAAATTATGTTTAGGTCTCTGATGCAGTCCAAATACAATGACTGTACCTTCAGAATAGTTGAACTCTATGTGATAATTTTTTTTAAGAAAGCATTTGATACTAAAAAAGTTTGTCCTGAGGCATTTGTAAAGTGCAGCTAGATTTTCCAGTTTTCTGCTGATTTTCTTGAGATTTTTTTATTCATCCATGCAGTCATCAGAATTTTCAGAGTAGTTGAATTAAATTGACTCCTGCTAACAGCAAGGGTACAAACTACTAACAATTTTACTCTAAATAAAATTGAAAACTATTCTTCTGAGTAGTCTGGAAGGGCTACATACTAGAGAAATTGGAAGTGACTTGGCTAAGTCTCCCAGTAATTGTGACTTAAATTCAGGTTTGCTAGATTCTAACTTTGTGCTTTCCAGTAATAATACATTGAGTCAGAACAATCAGTTTAATTTTTATTCCCAGCTCTACTGTGAAATGACTTGGAGTAAAATGGAGTAATAAAACCCAGGTTAGTACTTTCATTTATTCAAATTTTTATTTACTGAGTTAAACATTGCATGGCCAATTGAAAACATAACATTTTTAAGTAGATAGATACCAATATTTAAGGCTTATTTTGACATCCTGGAATGAAGAAACACTTTGGCAGTTATGTGACCTGGGTTTTAACTCCTTTCCTGTTTCACAATTCTGATTCCCACAAAATTTGGTGCAAGTGAAATACTTTAAACGTCTAGTACTTGATTTAAAAAAGCTACATTTTCAAGTATTGTAGTCAGAAGAATTCATTATCAATAATAGCTGACAATTATAGTCTTAGTAGAGCTTATATTTGCAAACAATTCTAAGTCTTAAAGGTTTTTTTTTTTTTTGGTCATTTGATCACTGTTTTAAAGAAGTTGATCTCTCCACCTAAATCCCTGAAAGGTCTTAATGTAGTTTTTTGAATTTGGTTGGTTGGTTGGTTTTGTTGGAGTTCATTTTGTTTGTTTTTAGAGCTGGGGTCTCACTTTTTCACCCAGGCTGGAGTGCACTGGTGCAATCACAGCTTACTACAGCCTCAAACTCCTGGGCCCAGGCTATCCTTTCGCCTTAGCCTCCCAAAGTTGCTGGGATTACAGACATGAGCCACTGTGCATGGCCGGTTATGTTTTTCAAGTAAAGGGAATGTAATGTTCAAAAGTAAGGTTAGTTTTGTAACTGTCAATCCAGCCTTTTGGGATATACGTAAAAGAGTAAATTCCCCTAATAAGAATATACTCAGTTTAAGTCGTTTGGGAGAGTTGGCCAGTTCTATATTAGGGATTAATTTTTAAAAAATAGAATGTAAAAGTCAAACAATAATGAATTTCTATATACATATAGCCCAGCTTCAAGAATTAAAAACGCTTTGCAAATTTTTTTCCTTTTCCCCAATTTCCCTGTTGTATTTACATACAAATGCCAGATACCATATTAACGGCATTCATAATTTTTGATGATGAGTTTTAATTTGATCAATTATTTTTTTAATTATGGAATATGACATGGTATAATATGGTATTTAATTCTTAAAATACTTTTAACAGGTAAATATTTTCTCATAATGTCACTATGATATCTAACGTCATCTGATATTCAATCCACATTTAAAGTTTCATGAATGTGTGAAGAAAATGCCATTTTATAGTTGATTGGTTTGAATCAGGACCCAGTCAAGACAGGGGACTAGTGGAATGAATGTCACTATGATGAAATATTGAATATGGGAAATTCTTGAAGACAAACGACCCAGTTTTATTAGCAAAAAAGTAGAATGAGCTTGGAGGTGGAGAATATACATACAATGATTACGAGCCCTGAAACATTAGCATATGGTGGACTCTGGTCCCAATTCAAACAAATTGACTATAAAATAATGTTTTTAAGCAGAATTTATTATAATAAATTCAGTAGGGATGTTAGAAATATATTGCAGCTTTTAATAATGGATCGAGGCACCTAATCATCATCAGAGGCTATATCATTGGGTGAAAAATTGGAGGATATATTAGTCTGTTTTCACACTGCTGTAAAGATACTACTTTCGAGACTTGCTAATTTATAAAGGAAGGAGGTTTAATTGCCTCACAGTTTTGCATAACTGGGGAGGCCTCAGGAAACTTACAGTCATGGCAGAAGGGGAAGCAGGCACATCTTACATGGTGGCAGGAGAAAGAAGTGATGGTTTTATAAGAGCCCCTTATAAAACCATCAGATCTTGTGAAACTCCCTATCATGAGAACAGCATGAGGGTAACTACCCCCATGATCCAATCACCTACCTCCCTTGACACCTGGGGATCATAATTCAAGATGAGATTTGGGTGGGGACCTGGAGCCAAATCATATCAGGGGACTTTATCATGGAGGGATTGGGCTGGCAATGCCTGAACTCAGTGATCAGTCACAACCTAAGTTTGATAACTAGATGGTGTACTTCCTGAGGTGATGAAATGGGAAGAATGCAGCACCTGTCTTAAAAAAACAAAAGTTAACCTGGAATTAAGCCTCTTGTTTGAAGCTGTAATCCCCAGATCCTCTCTGACCCTCAACCAAGTAAAGTAATTTTACTTTGTTACTTGGGATTACTTAGAAGTGATATCTATGTTACAGGGTGATTGAATCATCTAGCAGATTACCTGGCATTTGGTAGTAGCCGTTACTTTTTCTATAAATGTTTTAACCCAGACGACTTCTTGTTTTTTGTTTGTTTGTTTTTCTTGAGATGGAGTTTTGCTTTTGTTGCCCAGGCTACAGTGCAATGATGTGATCTCAGCTCACTAAAACCTCCGCCTCCCGGATTCAGGTGATTCTCCTGCCTCAGCCTTCCGAGTAGCTGGGATTATAGGCATGCGCCAGTACACCCAGCTAATTTTTGTATTTTTAGTAGAGACGGAGTTTCACCATATTGGCCAGTTTGGTAACTCCTGACCTCAGGCAATCCACCTGCCTTGGTCTCCCAAAGTGCTGGGATTACAGGTGTGAGCCACCATGCCTGGCCAACTTCTCGTTTTTTAAGTAATGTTAATTGTTCTTTATGGCACCAGAAATTACTGTCAATTCTATTTTTGGTCCATTAACGTTTTTATTGCAGCATTTCACTGAAATTGGAAGGAGTAGAACTTTGAAAGAAATTTTTATTTAACAATCAAGTATGTTCACCATTCAGATTGATTTTTTTTTAAACATTCACTCTTTTCTTGGTTTTAATGGTTAATTCTGGTGAGAAATCTAACTAATTAAAAGACTGAGAAGGCTAGGCATGGTAGCTCACACCTGTAATCCCAGCACTTTGGGAGGCCGAGATGGGTGGATTACCTGGGGTCAGGAGTTTGAGACCAGCCTAGCCAACATGGCAAAACCCCATCTCTACTAAAAATACAAAAATTAGCTAGGCATGGTGGTAGGCACTTGTAATCTTAGCTACTCAGGAGACTGAGACAGGAGAATCCCTTGAACCCCGGAGATGGAGGTTGCAGTGAGCCGAAGTTGTGCCATTGTATCCTAGCCTGGTGACAAAAGCAAAACTCGGCCTCAAAAAAAAAAAAAAGTGAGGCATAGATTGTATAGATTTAATAATGAACACTTGAATTAAATACCCTTTGAGGCTGGAATGCCATAGGCCAGCAGTCAGTGTAACAAAATGGAATAAAGATAATAGATTTTTATAAGATCCCCCTGCCCTGGCCACCCAAGTGACTTAAAAATTTTTCCATTGTAGAGTTTTTAGAACAAAAAAAGTGTTTTCAAAAGCTGTTTGGTTTGCTTCTAGCTAAAGACAACATGAGCAAGTATGATTTTGAGAATGACAAAAGCAAGCCTTTATGATATTTAGAGTATCTCATTGATAGGGGAGTTTATTTTTAAAAGATCTCGCTATTTACACTTTCAGATTACTTTAGAAACATTTAAATATTTAGAGTGTCCTCACAACAACTGCATAACATGAGAACAATATGGTTTGCCTGCCAGCAGAGTTATTTGGATTCAGACCCTGTTGACACCTGTATTATGTGGACAAGTTACATAATCTCTGCCATCTTCTCATCTTCGAATTGGAGTACTAATGACTAACTTCCTGAGGCTTGTGAGGATTAAATGAAATTATTTACATAAAGTGCTAGTGAATAGTAGCTATTATTTTCACCATTTCTTGATCTGTTCCCTCTATTCTTGGTTTATCAGTATTCTATAGCCTACAAATTATTTTCTTGTTATTTTGTTTTTCACCCTATAAGAATTGTATAAAAGAGTGAAGTGCAAATAGAGATTATCTCCATTTCAATGTTAGCACAGTACCTTTTTCAATCCTTGTAATTTTTTGGTGTCTTTAAAATGTTTCTTATAGGCAGTATATAGTTGGGTCTTGCTTTTTTATCCATCTAACAATCTTTGCCTTTTAGTTATGTTTGGACAACATACATTTAGTGTAATTATTGATGTGGTTTGGTTTAGATCTGCCATCTTGATATTTTCTGTTCCATTTGTTCTTTATTACTGTTTTCCTCTTTCTCTGCCTTATTTTAGATTGAGTATTTTTCTGCATATTTTATCCCTTTGCTGGCTTATTAGCTATAACCATTGTGTGTGTTTAGCAGTTGCTTTAGCATTTATAGTATACATCCTCGTTAAAAACCATCCATGTTAAAAACTCTCTCTCTCTATATATATATGCTTTAAATCATTGATTATCTTTAAAAGATTTAAATAAGAAAAGAAGCCTCATATTTACCCATAGAGTTAGCGTTTCCTATGCTCTTCAGTCCTTGTGGAAGCTCATATTTTCATCTTTCATGGTTTTCCTTCTGCCTGAATTACTTCCATTAACATTTTTTAAATTGTGAGTCTGATGGTGAATGAATTCTTCCAGCTTTTGTATGTCTATAAGTCTCTTTTTAGCCTTTGTTTTTTGAAAGATAATTTTGCTAGGTATAAAATTCTAGGTTGACAGATGTTGCTTACCTATCTTCTGGGTTGCATTGTTTCCAACAAAAAATCTGTTATCTTTGTTACTTTATATATGTCTCTTTTTCTGGTTACATTGTTTTTTTTCACTCATTTCAAGCATTTTGATTATAATTTGGCTTGTGTGGTTGTCTTCATGTATCTTGTGCATGGGTTTCTTGAAATTATTGGGTGTGTGTGTAGGTTTATAGTTCTTACCAAATTTGGAAAATTTTTTGAGCCATTATTCAAATTTTTTTTCTGTCCTCTTTCCTAGGGACTCCAGTAATACATTAGGCCACTTGAAGTGATTGTACAGATCACTGATACTTTTCATTTTTTTCAGTCTTTTTCTCACTGTTTCATTTTGTTTATATTGATATATTTTTAAGTTCATTAATCTTTTGCTCCAGTGTCTAATTTGCCTTTAATGTCATCCAATGTGTTTTTCACCTCAAACATTACCATTTTAATCTCTAGAAATTTTTAAGTCTTTTTAAAAGACATCTTTCATGTCTCTACTTAACATGTGAAATCTTCCCTCTAGTTCCGTGCACATATGGAATACAGTTAGAGCTTTTAATAGCTTTGCTTACTACTAATTCTGTTCTCTCTGTCATTTCTGGGTTGGTTTTGATTGATTGCATTTTCTTCTATTATGGGTCATATTTTCTTGCTGCTTTGCATGCCTGGGATTTTACCTTTTACCTTACTGGGTAAAATTCTGTATGCTTTATTGTGGGACATGATTAAGTATTTGAATCAGTTTGAGCTCTTTGGGTTTGGGTTTTAAGCTTTGTTAGACAGGACCAGGGCAGCATTTAGTCTAGGGCTAGTTTTTTCCCCACTACTGAGGCAAAAGCCTTTTGAGTACCCAATGTTCTCTGAGTTATCAGATTTTCCACACTGGTTGGTAGGAAGAACTATGCCTGGCTTTGTGTGAGCTGTGGGGTTTGTATTTGCCAATTATTAGAGTCTGATCCTTTTGGGTTATTCCGTCCTGGCCTCAGGTTGGTTCCTCACACATGCATGTTGATGAGTCATCAGGTGAAGGCTTCAGAGGGACTAGTTGCAGATCTCTTGTTCTCTGTGCAGCTCTCCCCTCTCTGCAATTTCTAACTGCTTTGGACTCAGCTCTCTCTCTTTACCTTCACCTGGCTCTACCTGCATTGTGTCCTGGAAAATCTCTCCAGAGTAGGAACCTATGGCAATCCTTGGGTTCACTTTGTTTCCCATCTCCCAAGAATTACTGATCTTTGTTTCCTGATGTCTCGTGTCTCAAAAACTGATGTTTATACAGTTTTCTTCGGTTTTTATGTTTCAAATGGTAGGATAGTAAATCTCGTCCATGTCAATATCTGTTTTAAAAACTAAAAGGTGGCCAGGCATGGTGGCTCACACTTATAATCCCAGCATTTGGGAGGCCAAGGCAGAAGGATTGCTTGACTCCAGGAGTTCAAGACCAGCTTGGGCAATATAGTGAGACCCCCCACGTCTAAAAAAGAAGTTAAATAAAAAGTGAGGGTCTGTAGCTTGTTTCAGTTTATTCTGTGAGATATGAGGGGAGCCAGAACTAGAATCTAGGCATTGAATCAAAACCTGGTGCCTTTTTTAACATTGCCTTTTAAAAAAATCATTTTAAAATTACATTGCCTTAAAAAACAAAAAAACCCTTTGCTATCCCTTTAAACCTTGTGGCTTAACTTAAACAATTTTCTGCTGAAATTTTTTTTAAACTGGATTACATAGCCATGCCTTCTTGGGCAGCAGTTTGAACACAGTTGAACCTTTTCATCATTAACATTACCTCTTCATTGGTCGTCAACCCCATCTGACCCAAATAATCCCTATTTTATAAAATATTTTGTTTTGTTCCTTTTATTTCCAACAGTCTGAGCATTTGTAGATCGTCAGGCTAGGGTTGCTACATATTTTTGTTCCAGTTGCAGTGGGGCAAAGGAGTATCATGAGGTGCCCAGCCTATTCTTTCCTGCCTGCATTGGATAAAAGCAGCCCTACCTCTTCCTCCTCATTAGGGTCAATTGCCTCTGCCAAATGGTGTCTTCTTGATTTCAGGTCCCTATATACAGAGTTCAAAGTGCCCTGGGTGGCGGCCATAGCTTGTAGTTTAATGGAACCCCTACTGTGTCCCCTGGCAAGAATGTAAACCTTTTGAGAACTAGGACCTCCAACCCTCTTGAACCTAGTTGGAATAGCAAGCACAGCTCCCCATGAGGTCGTGGGGAGAGATGGCTAGTGCTTCTACCCCTGGGTTCCTGGAGTATTCTATGCCTGGTTTCCCAAGTATTCTTACTTGGGAACACAGCATCATAGAGAGGTTCCTGATGTAATGCATACACTACATCGTGAGAGATGGCACTAAATCCTTCAGGGAATGGCCTCTGAGCTGGTGCTTCATCTGTGCCTTCAGAAGGCAGTTCCAGTATTCTGTGTGGCTGGTTGCTCCTGACCAGTGCAGGGTGCAATACAACCAGTGGATTCCTTGGTCCATGGGCTCACTCCCACACATGGTAAAGTGAGTGCCCTGGTTGGGTGTGGTCATGTGTGAGATCCCGTACCTGTGGGTTGGGCATTCTGTAAGGATAGTGATGCTGGCTGAGACTGCAGGCAGGAAAGACAAGCCCACA
Source organism: Cacajao melanocephalus (assembly GCA_963573385.1). Lineage (NCBI taxonomy): Eukaryota > Metazoa > Chordata > Mammalia > Primates > Pitheciidae > Cacajao > Cacajao melanocephalus. Next base: position 14,429 of record CAUYLG010015058.1, on the reverse strand, counting down.
CCTGGTGCTATCGCTGTGAGGGACAAACCACTGGCCCTTCCAGGAAGAAGGGAATCCAAAGTGGCTGGTTTGCCACCAGGTGGCCAGTTGGTCTCCCTGAGTACCTTGTTTAGTCTATTGCTGACGGGTTAGCCATTCATAGGTAGCAGTAGCTGGACTGATGTAAGTGCTGTCTACCTGTTAGGTGGTGCTGCTATACATGATAGGTTAGTAGATAGTCTTTTTTTTTATCCCACTCTTTTTTTTTTCTCCCTCAAGTTCTGCCCTCCACCCTTCGGCCTTTGCTCTCTGCCCTTTAGGAGGCTGGCTTCTTGCTCTGGAGGTTTGGTCATTGGAAGGCTCCAGTAGATCAAAGAGCAGGAGAGAGTGGTTGAGTATTTATTCTGTGAGCTCACTCCCTTCCAAGCCATGGCTTTGCAGAGGCTGTGCCCCTTAACCAAAGGCCACAGCTACTGTGGAACAGCCCTCTCTATAGCTCCAAGTTCCCCAGGGTTCATAGTTAGGGATGGTAATGGCCTCCCACTGTCAATACCCCCAAAGTGCTGCTTTGGCCTCCCCTGCTGGGCCCCTACGGTCTCCACTTTGTGAAGTGGCTCTACATTCAGGCTGTCCTGAGTCACCCTCTCTGAGGATGCCATCTATTCTTCCAGGACCCTAATGGACACGTTATTTTCTTTTTTGTCTTTTAGAATGAGTCGTAGACAGCATTTCCATCTTAATTCAGCTGCCCCAATTCCCTGATTAATCCTGAGGGGACTGAGGATCTGGTCAGCTTAAATTGGGCAGTCTGGGAAGGTGTTTTAGAAGCAGTGAGGTTGAGGACCTTGACCAGGAGGATGAAGAGGGGCTTGCTGTTCAAAGATCTGAGAGTGGGATGCAGGTAGTGAGGTGGTAGGCAAGGGCAGAGGCCCAAGGGGCCAGTGAGCTTGGCTTTTTTAATACACAGGAGAGACCATGGTGAACAATACATGCAGTAACATTAACATCAGTAGGTGGTGTGCAGTTAACCTATGTGTAAGAATGTAGTGCTCAGCCGGGCACAGTGCCTCACGCCTGTAATCCCAGCACTTTGGGAGGCCAAGGTGGGCAGATCACAAGGTCAGGAGTTCAAGACCAGCCTGGCCAAGATGGTGAAACCCCATCTCTACTAAATACATAAAAATTAGCTGGGCACAGTGGCACACACCTGTAATCCCAGCTACTCAGCAGGCTGAGGCAGGAGAATCACTTGAACCCAGGAGGCGGAGGTTGCAATGAGCCGAGATCGTGCCATTGCCCTCCAGCCTGGGTGACAGAGTGAGACTCCATCTCAAGAAAAAAAAAAAAAAGAATGCAATGCTGACTTGTAAGAGGGTGTTGGCTTCCTCTTTTCAGAATAGACTGTCAAGTTTGCTTAGCACAAGTACTTTTCATTCTATTGGGCATACACTAGACTTTAGCACAGAGCCAAGGCTATCTCTGTATAGCCATAACCCCCAGCCATCTAGCCATCTCAGGGGTGCCCCTCTGAATTAAGGGAAGGAGAAGGAACACGTTAGCCAGAGGCACTCAACAGTTCTCAAAGATGAGTATCCACATGAATTAGACAACCAGAAGATATCCAGAGAGTGAGAGGGAAGATATAATGTATTTTTCTTAAAAAAAAAAAAAAAGGTTGTGGGATTACTCAGATCACAAAGATCTGAGCTACTGGTTTGTTGCTTTTACTTAGGAATTACAGGAGTTAGTGGAAGTGTTACCTGGGACCCATCTAGGACATGAATATGCCTGGTAGGAATCTGAACCCAGCCTGACTTTCAGCAGTTACTCCCTTTCCTGCCAAGACTTGTTAGTGCCACTCATTCTGTTCTGTGGACCCAGGCTGTACGCCAGAGCCTTCTTGCCTCAGCCCTGTGATTTAAATTTGCAGCAGAATCGCAGTACAGGTTAAGTGTGGTGCATACTAGATCATAATTTTTGGCCAAGTTGTGTTTCTAATACAGAATTAAGTCATCAGTTCAACAAGACTTGGAATTCATTTTCTGAATCTTTGCCATTCGTTATAGTATCAGTTTTCTCAAAAGCCCTCTCTAGGCCAGAAACAGAGTCTTACCATTTTTGTTTCCCGCACCGATGTCTGGCACGTAAGAACTCGTGAGAGGAGTTTCTAAGAGGCCTATTTCTACTTGGCTCAATCTCGACCCTGGGTTTCCAAATGTGAGTGCGCAGAGGTCGCTTTCCGCCACGAAGCGGCGCTAATCCACCACCTAGGACAGACCCACTAAGTTTTCCACAGGATTGGAAGTTTTGAACTTTTTACAAGTGTCATAAAGGTTAATTCCCTGGTTTAGAGGAATGTTCCGAATGCACGAGTGGTGAGTGCTCCAGGCAGGGGTGGGCTGCAGAAGGCGCGCGGGGTCGCTGAGCGCCCTTCCGACCTCTGGGGTCCTCAGTGCGGACTTGGGCTGGGGCAGCCGCAGAGGTGCGGTCGCGGGGGCGGGTGCCGGCGCCCGGGGAGGGTGAGGGCAGAGGTGCGCGCTGCGCGTGGGATCAGCCTGGCGCGGACCGGTGGCTCCCAGGAGCTAGTTCCCTCCTCGCCCCCGCCCCCTCGCTGCGCGGGACCAGCCCGGCCGCTCCTCCCCTGGGTGGGTCCTGGCTCCTTTTCTAGCAGGGCCTATTTGCATAGAGGAAACTGCCCAAAGTGGCCGCTGTGGAGGAGCTGGCGGCGGTGAGGGGGGCGTGCGCCGCAATCCGCGGCTACCCGAAGGCGAAGCCCAGCGCCCGGCGGACCTCTCGCCTTGGGCTGTCTCGCCTGTTCCTCGCGCGCTCAGCCGCAGCCCCAGCTCAGCATCGTCCCTTCGGAGAGTCCACGCGCGACGAACGCGCCATGGGCCCAGGCGAGAGCGCCGGTGGCGGTGGCGACGCGGGGAAGGGCAACACGGCGGGCGGCGGCGGCGAGGGCCGCCCGGCGACAACGGCCGGGTGGCGGGCGGTGAGCGCGCTGTGCCTGCTGCTCTCCATGGGCTCGGCGGCCGCCTGCCTGCTGCTGGGCGTCCAGGCGGCCGCGCTGCAGGGCCGGGTGGCGGCGCTCGAGGAGGAGCGGGAGCTCCTGCGGCGCGCGGGGCCGCCCGGCTCCTTGGCCGCCTGGGCCGAGCCGCACCTGGAGCGTCTGCTGCGAGAGGTGAGCGCCGGGGCGCGTAGCGGGGGCGGACTCGGGTGTTGTGTCGGGCTGGGGGTCGCGGTGCCCTGGGAGCCAGGGGCAGCGTGCGGGTCTCTAGGAGGAGGGTCGCCCGCCGGCTGCGTGCGCTCTGGGTCATCCCAGAGACCGGCGCTTCTGCGCCAAGGCGGAGACTGGGGGTGCCGGCCCCAAGGGATTTTGCGGTCTCCGTTCCCGCCTCAGGGTCCGGTGCCAGGCACTCGGCTGCGGGAAAGAGAAAGGAGAGACCAGTGACTTTGGAGTCACAGACCTAGGGTCAGTCTCCACGGGGTGTGCGCTCGGACACGCTGCTTCCCGTCGGCGGCCAGCGGCTAGGATAAAGATGAGGCTCCTGGGAGGTGTGTAGTGACTATCACCTGTAGCAGCTACTGTTCCCAACCAACGCTGGTCACCTGGTGAGGTGGCTGTCACGATGGAGGGAAGCCTCAGACAGGCCCGAGGGCTGGGCCCCACCGTGCCCCGGTGTGGCTCCAGCAGCTCAGGCTCCAAGGCTGAGCCATCACCTGTGCACTGAGGCCTGGGGGTTGGGGGCGGGGGGTGTCCACATGACTTGGTAGGATGAGGGGAAGGAGAAGAAATCGGGGGTAGAGGAGCTGGATTCTGGTTTCAGGTGGTGCAATCTGGGGTGTGGGCTCGCAGGACATCCTGCGTTTCCCATCCCATAAATGGGAATCGCGACTTCCACAGCTTGCTTGAAAGCTCATATGAGGCTCTGTGACGCTTCTAAGGGATAAGATTGCTGCTGTGCGTCTTCAAAGTAAGGGCCACATTTGGGTGCTCAAAGCCCTCACCCAGCATGTTGGCCAAAGCCTCCACCTTTTGTGTGGTAGTTCCCCTCCCCACAGAACTGGGACAGCTCTGGTGGGGCTGGCCAGAGCCTCTTCTGGAGCCTTCCTCCTCCTCCTCCTGGGATAGATGGCTGCCCCAGACCCCCAAGGCCACTGCCCAAGGGGGCATCCTTAATTGCTGTGTGAAAAGAGGCAGTGTTTCAAGGTAGAGGAGAGGGAGGACTCCTGTTCACCCCCAATTCCCCAGACTCTGCCCAGCTGGAATCTTTATTAATGTATCCAGCTATGTTTCCAATGTTGAGTTCCTTTGGACTCAAGGAAAGAAGGAGAAGATGACTGTGTACCACACCTCTTGTTCACCCCACCTGTTTCTCAGTCACGTTAACTTAAGCTAGTATTACATCTCTTCTAGCTGAGTTCTGCGTAAAATTGCTGCTTCATGAAATGATTTCCTATTTTCCCCTTGAAAGGGCCTGCAGACTTCAGAACCATCTCTGAGCCCTGCTGGCAACTCCCTGCGATGGTTTCATAATTACTGCCCATTATCTTTGGCAAATCCCTGGAGACCAGGGGGGATGTTGAATTGATTTGTGGAGGGCCAGTAAAGTTTCTACCTGGTAATGATACACCTGCGGCTGCTCTTTCTCATAGGAGGCCTCTCTTATTTGGTAAAAATAAACCGAAAGCTCTGATTGAGTGACTCAGAAATCCTGGTACGACCATTTTACAAGGAACTACAAATTGTGTCTATTTTAGGAGGAAGGGGCATCCTGCGCAGGCAGCCACTGCTGGGAAGCGTTGATTCTTAAGTTCTGAATCAACTTTAGCAGGGAGAGACTGTGCAGTTGCTCTCCCAAGCTTCCTCTCCCACCCACCCAGCCCTGAATTTTACCTGGGTGAACTACAGTGCTTGAACAGTGAGTTACTGGACAGAGCGGTGTTCTTTCTCTCTCTCTCTGTTCTTGATTAGAAAGGCAAAAGAAAAATTTAGAATCCAGGGAATCCTGGATTCTGGAGAATTTGCTGCGCCATTCACACATAGTACTACTAACTAATAGGAGCTCAGTATCTGAGATGCGTGCTGTGCTTGGAGTGTAAACTGGCGGGGTTTTCCCGCCAGTGGAGTCGGAGATGGTGCAGCATGAATGCAGTTGGGGTTTAACTTCTGGTTGTTTGGGTGCCCACTGTGAGACAGCTTCTCTCTCCCAGGGTACCAGTCTATTTCTGCTAGGAGCTATTCTTGAAAATTTCACTGGATAGGAAATGTACACAGCCTGGCTGGTGACAATCAGTTCCCTGGCTGGGAGGAGAGCGCTGTGGGAGGCATATATGGGGAGTCAGTAATTGACTGTAATTAGATGTATAGATACTTTTTCAAGCCATTAGATATGAAGGCCAAATAAATCTTGAACTGAAAATCTTGTAAGGAAAGAACATTTTTACTTGAAGCTGTTTTTCAGTTCTGATTTGTTCTCAGTGAAGCCTCTCTTAAGCCAGTGCTGAAGTAGTTACGTATGTGAGTGTGCGGGCACTTGTCCTACCAACAAACTTGCTTTCAGAGAACCAGAGGCAGAAACCATGTCCAAATTAAAGAAAAGCCATCCTTGCCAACCATGCATGGCTTTAATGTCAGGGGGAAAAAAAAGCCAACAAAAGCCACTGTTAATATGGGACCCACTCTCTTTGTTCCCTTGGGAACAGAACTGTGAAATACGTTTTTCTGGTCTGGCTGATGTGCCTGATAATGAAGATACAGAAGCTACAAAGAAGGAAAATTCATGTCAACTGGTGATCATTAAAGACCCTTCCCATGACACACAAAGGAAGAGATAAACAAGATTTCTGAGTAAGAGCCATGAACGATCGTATCTTCAGTATGATCTAAAAAATATTCATGCAAAAAATTCTAATACTTTCCCCTTAAGGTGCTTTAAATAAGTTGCCTAAGTAATCAATCCCCCATCTTATACCTATAGTTACAATGTTATAAAAGCTTAAAACTTTAGAATACATGGCCTCCATGATACAGTAAAAAGTGTAATGCAAGGATTAAAGAAATATTTAGTTGTATTCAGAGGAGACCACGCCAGCTGATAATGGATTTATTGTTGGCTGTTGGCCTTCCATTGTCCAGACCAATCAATTTGAAAACAAGAAAAGCCTAGAGGCTCGGGTGAAATTCACGCACTTTTCCTTCTCTCTTACCAACTCTATATATTGGTTAAATATTGTTAACCCAGAGTCAAATGGAGATTTTTCAGCCTCCTTGGCAGTTTTTCTACTTGTCGGGCTGCTCTCTGCTGTCAGTTTTAATTAAGATGCCTATTTTTGAATCCCATGGCACAACTGGAGTTGCAGTGTAAATCATAGCTACATTTGTTTCCTTGACATTTCCTGGCTCCCGAAAAAAAAAAAGTTTCCTTTCAATGACTTCCTGGCATGCTCACTTTCCCTCTCCACTCTTTTCTTGTCCTCTTTTTTTTTTTCTTGCTACAGTTTGGGAGAGCTTTATAATAATAGCAGCGTGTTTAGAATGAGCCAAGGGTTGGGGCATTCCTTTCAAAGACATATTTTGTCATTTTGGATTGGACTTTCCCACATTGGCTTTGAAGATTTGAGGCATGGCCCCTGAGGTTGGGGAATCTGTAAGCTGAATGAATATATACAGAGCAGAGCAGATGATGCCTGAAGTTTCCCATCAGCAGAAGAGAGTTTGAGGCCTGGTCCCACCATTTACCAGCTCTGTCATCCCACCTCTTCCACTTCCTCTCCTCTAATATTGTGGTCACAACTCCTATGTAGTTATGAGCAAATATAGTAACATACAGGAAAAGTACAGGATGGTAAATATGCTTTTGACAGCAAGTAATGGAATACCCAAGTGTCCTTACTTACCTTACATTTCGAGGGAAGCCTGGAAGATGGTCAGCACATCCTGAGTTTGTCAGTGACTTGGCCACAGCTGAGTACCACTCGGTGTCTGCCATTCTCTTGTCCTTTCCTCATGATCGCAAGATGGCTGTTGCAGCTGGGAACCTATGTCTGTACCCTAGAGTAGCCTAGGTAGAAGGTAAGGGGGCAGGGAAAAGAGCAGTGTTCTTGAGAGGTTGTCTCTTTAATTTCAATTCAGGGGGAAACTTTCCCACCTTTCAGCAGATTTCCCTGATAGCCACTAGCCAGAGTGAGGTCACAGGGTCACCATCACCCTGTCACTGGCAAGGGTAATGCAATTGCCATAGCAGACTTTGGCTGATCTTTACTCATCCCCTGAGGCTGGGCATATTGCCACTGGATCAGAATTGAGGCTTTGGTAGGAAGGAAGACTGGGCACAGCTGCTGGGGATCAACCAACAGAGTCAGTCACTGCTGTGGAGCATTACTCCAGCGTCAACCAAAGCCATGGAGTATTATGCCAGTGTCATCCAGGGCCATGGAGTGTTACCCCAGCATCCTCCGGGGCTGCAGAGTGCTACCCCAGTGTCAACCAGGGCTGTGGAGTGTTACCCCCGCGTCAACCAGGGCCACGAAGTGTTACCCCAGCATCCTCCGGGGCTGCGGAGTGCTACCCCAGTGTCAGCCAGGGCTGTGGGATGTTACTATCACATCAGTTGAGGCCATGGAGTGTTACCCTACGGTCAGCCGGGGCCATAGTGCATTACTCCAGTGTCAGCGGGGGCCACGAGTGTTACCCCAGTGCCTGCTGGGACCATGGAGTATTTATTCTGTCACTTCAGAGGAGGATGGGGCAGAATGGGGGTTCAGTCATCTACTGACCCACTTCAATTTTCATAACCGGGCCTGCCTTCCACTTTGGCGTTTCCCAAGCACCACATTTTGGGAACATTCTTCAACCACAGAATTTCTGTTTCCCTTGGGGCTCTGCTGTCCAGCTGTGCTCCCAGCCACAGCTGAAGGGAAGGTTGATGGGTTTGGGATTCTCTTTGGCACAGTCCCATTCTTTGCAGCCTTTGGCCTTTAACCCTTAAGTGGATGCTGTTCCACCCCCAAAGTGAGTGACTAAGGGTGGCATTCTAGGACACTGCTTGCCAGCTTTCCCGTATCACAGCACATGCAAAAAACGGTAACACTTCCCCTCACTGCAGGAGGGGAAGAGGACACTAGGCTGGAGGTGACCAGCCACTCCCCAGCCCCCAAGGACCAAGGCGGTCAGTCTACCCAGAGACCGCATATGGTGCACTGCACCACTCGGTGTGCCTGGGAAGCTCCGTTACCTGCTCCTATCCTGCCTTTTCCCCAGCTCCGTGGCTTTCTTAGCTGACTTTGGCCTCCAAATCCCCTTCCAGAGTGCATATGGTTAGAGTTAGAGTCACGGTCACCAGAGCAGGCTGTCCCCCCTTCCCTCACCAAGCAGCATCCCATTAGCTTCAGCCTTTCTAGACACCTTTGAATCCTTTTTCCCTCAAATAGCAACATGACACGACTCCAACTCTGTGCAGCTTCAGGAGGCTGGGGCATGGTGGCTCACACCTATTATCCCAGTGCTTTGGGAGGCCAAGGTGGGTGGATAACTTGAGCCCAGGAGTTTGAGACCAGCCTGGACGATATAGCAAGACCTCCTCTCTCTCTCTCTCTCTCTCTCTCTCTCTCTCTCTCTCTCTACATATATATATATATAATATATAGATGTATTTATTTCTGTGTGTGTGTGTGTGTGTGTGTGTGTGTGTGGCCAGGCTCGGTGGCTCATGCCTGGAATCCCAGCACTTTAGGAGGCCAAGGTGGGCAGATCACCTGAGGTCAGGAGTTTGAGACCAGCCTGGCCAACATGGTGAAACCTCATTTCTACTAAAAATACAAAAATTAGCCAGGCATGATGAGATACACCTGTAATCCCAGCTACTTGGGAGGCTGAGGCAGGAGAATCACTTGAACCCGGGAGGCGGAGGTTGCAGTCAGCCAAGATCATGCCACCATACTCTACCTGGGTGACACAGCGAGACTCCATCTCAAAAAAAAAAAAAAAAAAAAAAGAAAGAAATTAGCTGGGCGTGGTGATGCAAGCCTGTAGTCCCAGCTCCTCGAGAGACCAAGGTGTGAGGATTGCTTGAGCCCAGGTGTTTGAGGTTGCAGTGAGCCGTGACTGTGCCACTGTACTCCAGCCTGGGTGACAAACTGAGGCTGTCTCAACAACAAGTAAAAATGGGAAAAAATAAAAACGAAACAAAACAAAACAAAAGTGGGGGTGTGGAGTTCATTGGCTCGAGTAATAGAGAAGTCCAGATTAGTGTCTGCTTAGGCACAGCTCGAGGTGCCTGGATTTTCTCTTTCTTCTGCTTGACTCCATATTTCTCAAGGACGCCCTCACTTTTCCCATAAAATACCAGGGAAGCTTCCAGCAGCTCCAGATTCACATCCTTAGTGTTAATTTCTGTTTTCCAACAGTCCCGGCAAAAATTCCCTAACTGCCTCTGATGGACCTGTGTAAAATACCTGCATTTGTCAATACAGATAGCCTGCATGTAGCAATATGGATTACCCACCCTGGTCACTGAGACCTGAAGAGCAGCCTCTCCGATGGGCCAGGCTCAGGTGTGTCTGTGTGTGTGTGTGTTCATGTGTGTGGACAATCAACTCCCCTGGAGCTATAGGGACCAAGAAGTGAAAGATGGTCCCAAAGGACAGTTTGGAGTGCTGTTACTAGAAGAAGGGGGAGAGGACATGGGGCTGGTAAAACCAGTAGGTGACCATCCAAGGAATAGGGCCAGAAGCTTGGGCTCTAAGCTGGAGCTATGTTCTAGAGAAATTCCACCTTGATGGCATGAACCCCAACTAAAGGATTTTTGATCCAATGGGGTGGGCAGTGGGCACTTGTTCTGTAGAGGTTTATGTACATTGATAAATTTGGGTTTATCTGTACCAGTATCAAAATCTGTGTTTCTCTGTATATACTGTGCTTACAAAATGTGAGCTTTCCAAGTTACTTCAAATCCTAAAAATTTTCCACAACAGCTTCATGAGATGTACAGACAGAGGTTACTGCCATTGTTTTACAGAGGGAGAAATATCACGGAGGTGGAAGCCTTGACCTCTGCAGAGCACACAGGGCCAGGTCTGAGCTCCCTTAGGTTTGCAGGCCGCCTTGGAAGATGGGAGTGAAAAGGATGAATGTCCGTGAACCCTGTATGCGGGTTTGGCACTCAGCCTGGGACAGTGGGGGTGTGCCCAGGTCAGGCCACCTGCTCCCAGGTCCCTGTTCCTCTGCCCACTTTCATCAGCTTCCTGGGAAATGTTCTCATGGGGAATGTTCTCAGAAGATGTCTCTGGCCTAGTTGGGGAGTCTGGGGAGTACCCCAAGTCCTCGGGACTTGGAATGGTGAGGTGCGTGTAGCTTGAGGGTTGTCATGCCTTGCTTGGTGCTTTTGGAGGTGGCTTTTGGAGGGCTGAGTCTGGAAGAGGAAAACGCTATGGGCTGGAGGGGAAGGCTGTAGATGAGGAGCCTGGAGGCCTCTCCAAGCCTCAATTCTCTGGCTGTGAGGTGGTGCTGGCGCAGCCAGGGGTGCACTGTGAGCCCTGTGCCCCACTGTCCTGTGCTTTCAGGGCTTCATGAAGTGTGGGTGTGATCCTGCACCTTCAGAGGAGCCCTCTCTGCCCCACAGATTTCTGTGTTTCTCCCCTCTCTGGAAATAATTGAGTCCCTCCCTGGGGCAGTGGTGGGTGTTGGGGAGGTGGAGATCTTTCACAGTGCTGTCCTCCAGGCAGGTGCACGTTGTATTCTTGCCCCTTGAAGTGCCCATTAGTGCTCCCCCAGCAAGCCTCTGAGCTGTGGCTGCCGCCTTTACCCAGGCTCTCAGGTTGGGAAATGGAACGATGGCTTGCCCATCCGTCGCACTTCTTTTTTTTTTTTGAGACAGGGTCTCATTCTGTCTCCCAGGCCGGAGGGCAGTGGCATGATCACTGCAGCCTTGAACTCCTGGCCTCAAACAGTCTTCTTGCCTCAGCCTCCCAAAATGCTGTGATTACAGATCTGAGCTACTGTACCTGTTCCCCCCACCCCTGCTTTTTTTTTTTTTTAAATAACCAAGCTATATCTAGATTTAGCATGATGAATGTTACTGAATAATCTCACCATCCTAAAACAAGGGCTATTTAACTTTTTGCATAATCCTTTCTCATCCATCCTGTGGGCAGATATTTGCTCACCTAATTTTAACCACAGAATGCACACCATTTATACCATTTATAAAATGTGTACATCAGACACATTTTTCCAGCTAACGCATCATCTTTAGGGTCATGTTTGATGACTGTATAGTATATCCTATCAACAAAATCTTGTATATCTCATCAAGAAAATCTGCATCCTGCTATCAGCATAGCATACAGCCTCCCCCTATTTTCGTTAGCACAGATAATGGTACAATCAGTGGTTTTGAGGGGAAAGTTTCTTTCTTCTATTATTCTTTGGGATGTGGAGTAACTGGATACAGGAGGATGTCTTTTGGGCTCTTTCTTCTTTTCTTTTTTCTCTTTTCTTTTCTATTGACAGAGTCTTGCTCTGTTGCCCAGGCTGGAGTACAGTGGCACAATCTCGGCTCACTACAACCCCCATCTTCCGGGTTCAAGTGATTCTCCTGCTTCAGCTTCCCGAATAGCTGGGATTATAGGCGCCCGTCACCACGCCCAGCTAATTTTGGTATTTTTAGTACAGACGAGGTTTTACCATGTTGGCCAAACTGGTCTTGAACTTCTGACCTCAGGTGATCTGCCTGCCTTGGACTCCCAAAGTGCTGGGATTACAGGCGTGAGCCACCACGCCGTCTCGTTTTAATTTTAGAACATCTGAGTTTGTCTGAGACAGGCAGGTTTCTCCTCCTGTGGTATTTGGAAGCTGTGGGACCATGATGAAATTGTGCTTTAAGTTTTATAATGGGAAACATGGATTCAATATATCTTTCAGTTGAATTTTTTATTTCAGTTGGATTTGTCGTTGTTGAAAGCAAAAAGCAATTGATAATAAAGAAAGCTTTAAAATAAGATACGGAAAAAATTTGAAGGTTCCATTTCAGAATTAGAACCCTGTATCGATTTGGTGCGGCAACCTTTCTTTCTTTCTCAATTTCTTTCTCTCTTTCTTTCTTCTTTCTTTCTTTCCTTTCTTTCTTTCTTTCTTTTGAGATAGCGTCTTGCTTTGTCACCCAGGCAGGTGTGTAGTGGCATGATGTCAGCTCACTGCAGCCTCAGCTCCTGGATTTGGGTGATCCTTCCACCTCAGCCTCCTAGGTAGCTGGGACTACAGGTGAGCACCACCACAGCTGGCTAATTTGTAAAGTTTTTGTCTCACTATGTTGGCCAGGCTGGTCTTTAACTGCAGGGCTCAAGCGACCCTCCCACCTCAGCCTTCCAAAGCACTGAGATTATAGGCGTGAGCCACCACACCTGGCCAGAAACCGTTCCTGAGCAGCATTTAGTGGTGCCAGGCACTGTGTTTCGTCGTCACTGTGATTTCTCATTATGTGAATGAATGTAATTCAGTTTGGGAAAGTTCTCCAGAGGCCACACACCACCTCCAGCTTTCTCCCTCATGCAGTTTTCATCCTGTGTTGAATCGAGATTCATCTTTAACTGTTGACATAGGCACTCGGAGAACATCCCTTCATCATGTCCAGAAACGTATTTCAGGACTAAGCAGGAACCATTGGGAGAGAAACGTAAGTTTGCAGATGTCCTCTGAAAGTCATATTGGTGTACTCCTAGAGGCCAGAGGAGAAACAACTGAGTGCCTCCCATGTGTGCCCCGGGCAGAGGATTCACATGTCCTCCAGTTTCTTTGTTTCTCTCTCGCGCTCTTTGTTTCTGTGTTGCGTTCATTCCTTCCTTCTTTCCTTTCTTTCTTTTCTTTCTTTCTTCCTTTCTTTCTTTCTTCCTTTCTTCCTTTCTTTCCTATCTTTCCTTCTTTCTTTCTTTCCTTCCTTTCTTTCTTTCTTTCTTTCTCTTTCTTTCTTTCTTTCTTTCTTTCTTTCTTTCTTTCTTTCTTTCTTTCTCTCTCTCTCTTTCTTTCTTTCTTCTTTCCTTCCTTCCTTCCTCCCTCCCTCCCTCCCTCCCTCCCTCCCTCCCTCCTTTCTTTTCTATTTTCTTTTCTTTCTTGAGATGGACTTGCTCTGTCACCCAAGCTGGAGTGCAAAGGCGCGATCTCGGCTCACTGCTGCCTCCACCTCCCGGGTTCAAGTGATTCTGCCTCAGCCTCCAGAGCAGCTGGGATTACAGGCGCTCACCATCATGCCCGGCTAATTTTTGTATTTGTAGTAGAGATGGGGTTTCACCACGTTGGACGGACTGTTCTAACTCCTGATCTCAAGTGATCCACCCTCCTTGGCCTCCCAAAGTGCTGGAGTTACAGGTGTGAGCCACCACGCCCGGCCTCATGTCCTCTAGTTTCTTAACAGCCTCCTCTCTCTACAGCTGCTCCGCTGTGGGTGAGATGGGATCCAGCCTCCCAGAAAGAGGCAGTGATTTGCCCCTGGTGGCAGTGGGCACCTGCACCTAGGTGACTCAGTAACCTCAGTGCTAATCCCCAGCCCTTTCCACAACTTCATGGCAGACCTGGTGGAAACAATGATTTGGCTTTGGGTAGCAGCTCTTTCAGACATCTGTGAGTGATGGATGCTTGGAGTGGCAGGGAAGACTTCAGCCTCAAGGACACCCAGGTTCACATCCCAGCACTGCCATTTTCCAGCTGTGTGACCTTGGGTAAACGAATGTTTTTCCAAACTTCAGTTTGCCCATCTGTTAAACAGGGATTATAGTACTTGTCTCACAAAGTTTCTGTGGGAATTAAACGAGGAGATGTGTACCGGGCACTCAGCATGTCGTGCACACCCCGAACATGGCTGCTCTTATTAGAATTTTTTCTTTGACTGAATCTGGAAGGAATGTCTACATCTGTTTGCCAACCAGAGGAGGTCCCATGGTTACATGGCTGACCTTAAGATTCTTTTAACACCGGGTTTCTGCCATCCTGTTAAGACCATACAGAAGCAAAAACAGCTGTTAACACATGTCCAGCCTCTGAGTTAAAGAGCAGAGAAATGTGAGTTGGTTGTTGAAGAAATGCAAAGAGTGAATTAGTTTCCTGAGCCCATGTTTTTGGTTTATCATTTGAACACACTGAGACTTTCCATTGGTTTTAAAAAGTCATAATTATGACCAAAATAAAAAATTATTCATGAAAATAATTTTTTTAAATAAAGCATATTTAATACTGAATAAACTAATGGCCACATTAAATATATAATGTCCACACTGGGAAATTGTATTTTTTTTTTAAATTTTTATTGTATTTTAGGTTTTGGGGTACATGTGAAGAACATGTAAGATTGTTGCATAGGTACACCTGTGGCAGTGTGATTTGCTGCTTTCCTCCCCTTCACCTATATCTGGCATTTCTTCCCATGCTGTCCCTCCCGTTTTCCCCTCAACAGACCCCT